>JAHMML010000031.1:694234-850556 GCA_020341155.1 Eciton burchellii
CTCCTAAACGAATTAAACCTGTTCGCCTATCTACTACGAAGCGTTTCCGGGCTCCCAGCCGGGGCCGACGAGCGCGAAAGATAGGAAGCCGTTACGCGGGGAAGCCTTGGATGAGAGTGCTAGGAGAAGCGCGCTCCGCCGACTTTCCATCGAGGATTAAAAACACCACGCGAGTCCACTTTCCTCGTCTCGCCCCGTCCTCTTGCCCCCCCCCCCCCCCCCCGCGCCCCGCCGCGGAGTTTCTTAGCTAATTTCTTCGCGCGCGCCGCCTTGTCTGCCGACAAGAACCGGGCCAATTGCGGCCGCGCGCGCGACAGCGACGCAGCGGTGGGATGGAGGGAGGGAGGGAGAAAGAAGGAGGAAGAAGGGCGGAAAGCTGCTGCGGGACCTCGCGGATAAGGGTAAGGTCGAAAAGGTAATCAAACTCCGCCCCTAGCGCGGCTATTAATTACCGGCTGCCCGCGCGCTCGTGCGACCCGAATTCCAAAACTCGTGGCTGCCGGAGACGATGCCGGCCTAAAATTCCTAGCCGCGGAGCTGCTAGGAATTTCTCACGGCGACTCCGGCTCCGGCTCCGGCCGAGAGGGAACGTTTGACTTTCCAATCTGCGATATGTTCCCTTCCTGAGATCTGCCCGCTACTTTCGCGCAATAGTGGTGCGTTTCTGCGTAAAAAAAAAAACGAGTAAAATGCGTGAGCCACATGTCGGTACGCTGGCTACCCGAGGATTGTCCCAGCAAGGATTGCCAGCCCGCCGAAAGTTATTTGTAACTCGGGATAACTCGCGCGAGCTCGATCATTATCTTCCCCCGGGACGATTTCAATATCGTGAATCATTTCGCGAGGCATTAAATCACTTTGCCCCTTTATCCTCTATTGTTTTACATTTCCATTATTCATGCTTCTTGTCCAGTATATCATTATTCAAATGCTGCGTTATCTCGGATCCCGCGATCCAATCCCGTCTGCCGCCACGCAATCCGTTATTCCCACATTCTTGCGCTCTCCCCCGCGCGCGCGCATCTTACAAATCTCTATCTCTATCCCCGGCCCTGAACCTCGTCGCTGCTTCCTCTCATCAGGGCCTCCTCCTCATCCCCCGTAATAGAGATTTCTCTCTTAGGACGGCGCGAGCGTTACGCCGCGTTACGAGCGGGCGGCGCTTTTTCGTCCTTTCGATCCTCACACGCGCACCGCGCAGATTCACGCACCGCGTCGGCTTTGCCTGCCCCCCTCCCACCCCTCCCGGCCGCCGCCCTAATATGCGATCAGCATGGTTCAGCGGATTCATATATCACGTTGCGGCGTCGGGAGCCGGGATCAAGTTAACCGTCCGGGTCGTTGTTACAATCGTCGAGTGCATCGCGTAAGCGCCTTACGGTGTGTATGGCATTGACACGCAGGGTGCGCAAGTAACCGCGCGCGCTATTGTTTTCGGCTTATAACCGCCCTTGCGCCCGCAGAGTCCTCTCTCCCTCTCCCCCCTCCCCCCTCTCTCTCTCTGTCTGTGTGTCCGTCTGTCTGTCTGTCTGTCTCTCTCTCTCTTACGCGCCGCGTAACCCCGTCTTTTGGGGTACCGATTCCAGCACAATGAGAGACATTCAACGGTGCCGTCTGGTGGCCCCGCGAGGAGGAGGAGGAGAGTTGATCCTTTCAACGAAGCCGGGCCAGACGGCAGGATACCCCGCGCCTCGAAATACTTTCCGGCTCGACTCGAGAGTCAGCGCCGTTCTAAGGATTCCGCGCTTGGAACCTACGAGCTCGACGCTCGTTATAACGGTCCAGTTGGTCGTTCGATTAACCGGAAAGCAATAAGGACCGCAGAGGGACGAGGAGCTGGGAAACGCCTGTGACAATAAAAGTCGTTTTCGGGATCGTTAGAGAGAGAGAGAGAGAGAGAGAGAGAGAGAGAGAGAGAGAGAGAGAGAGAGAGAGAGAGAGAGAGACCAAAGGGAGTTGACTCTGTGGCTAACGGGGTATCGTAATCTCTTTTTAGGTAGAAGCTCGCGTCGTATTTCTCGAGTCGCGCGCGCTTCCCGTATCCGCGCGATGATCGATCTCGCGCGCGCCAATGTGAGCGCCGTTTCTACGCGAGCGTTTCGCCTAAAGCGCATGACCCTAAAAGGGGTCGTAAAAAGGAGGCGAAGAGGCGGATAGGCCGTGATCGGCGATCGATACACTGCTGCGCCCTTGTCTGGTTTTTACGTCCGAAATGTTTCCTACGGAGCTTGATAGCGTAACGCGGCCTGGTAGCATCCACTTGTTTCGACACGGATGTGCAGGAAAAAGGAATGAGAGCCGCTCGGGTATGGCAATAATTATACCGATTACAGAGACGATCATGCCGTACACGCATGATGATACACGCGTGCCGTTGAGGAAGAAAAAGGGCACGCGATGTTCGAGCGGCGGCTCGATCATCGATCATTGCACGGAAAAAGGAAATTCACAACTGCACCGGCATGCAAATTTCGGCCGCGCGAGTATGCAAATACTTGCTATACCTACGTATAGCAATAATAATTATCGGCTTGAGCGCGGCAGCTTCGCGAAAGGAATGCCGAAATAACGGGTCATTTTTGGGCCGCGCGTAATTGAATCTCGTGGCCGTTGAATCGGGACCGGTCGCGCCGCCGCGCGATTCCCTGGGCTTTTTAGACTTATTATCGGCAAAACAAGAAGGCGACGACACGTAGGCCGCTCGCCTACAATCGACGCTCCATATTTAGCGACGAGCTTCAGCCAACACCGTCAAAGGAACACCTTAATCATTCCGCCCCGAGTTCCCCGAGTGCGTATAAAATTACGGTAATGACGACCGGGTCGTAACGACGCGACGTCGCAGCGTTCTCGGCGATTAGTGTCGCCAACTCTTCTTCATCGCTGCCGAGCAAAGTTCGACTCGAAGAAATCGACTGCCGTCCACGAAAAAGGGGAACCGCAGTTTCGACATCGCGCAAGGAAAACGCGCAACGGTTTCGGCGCTCCTAACGATGTAATAAATTACTGCTACATTGCTGAACAGTTTACCGCTGTGAACCGTGTTAATAGCTGTTATATAAATAGGGCTTAATGAGAACCGCAGTTAACCGCACCGAGCGTTAATGAACGTTTTATGCAAATAATTTATTAAAGCTGCAGCAAATTAAATTCCTCCATTGAGTGATTATATCATTACAACAATCACGATCAGCGAAACAGCTCGATAACGGAGACTCCATTCAATGCACCAGAGTTTAGAAAACCTTCTCGTGAGAGTGCGTCTGTGATCGTTGCTCCTAATTCTCCTGATCGATCACGTAAATCCGCGTCAACTCGGCGCTCCGCTATCTCGGCGTTCTCCATGTCGCGCGTCTCAGATTTCGCGCGCGCGTCGCGAGCTATCGATTGCTTCGATCGAGATCTCGATGAGCAAAGTGACACTTGCGCGCTTCCCGAACGGAGAATGGTTCCGCTGGCACAATCAAGCTGGCAGCTAATTAATCGCCGATGGTGCTGATAATTGTCGAGTTATCTGATTCGCGATCGCTCAGTCGACTTCAATCCCGAATCCGGGATGCATTATTACGCAGTGGGCGAATAACCGAAAAATTCATCCCTTCCGTTATTATACCTAAAGCTAAATTATTCGCGATACTCCGAATGAAAACGTCGGATACGCCCGCGCGTTAATTCTTCGATGCAATTTCCGCGATTACTTCTTATTTATGAAGAATCATTCCCTCGTCCGACGTTGAGTTCCTACGTACAATGTTAAACGTCATGTCTCGTTTTCGTTCGCAGCGCACGCTTGCGCGAGTAATGGTCGCGCGCAAATGATGTAGTGGTAAGACAATACATCTCCCTCTCTCGCTCTCGCTCTCTCTCTCTCTCTCTCTCTCTATCTCTATCTCTCGGCGTGGAATCTTCTCTTTATCTCGGCAATGAATTAACGCGTTATATGCCGCACTTACTTGTTATTATATATTCCGTATCGCACATATTTCTCCGCGTTTAATCTCTTAAATAGACGTGACAAATAGGCTGCGCGCTGTTAGATAAGCGTTCGCAATGGCTCTGCGGCCTCGGAGAGGATTTTTAGCGAATTAACGCGTCCGCCGAAAGTATCACGTCGAATCGCTCGGGTTTTCACGATGGCCGGCCTTTAACGTTCATTCCGATGTTCATCGCGATTCCCGATTCCTTCATCTCGGAAATCGGGGTCGCAAGTGAAAAGCTATTTGTCATTCACAGACCGAATTGCATTAATACCCCGCGGCGTATGCGAGTTTCCCGGCAGCTGCGCTAATCTCGGTGCGTTTCTTCGGCGCAAAATTCAAACGCGAGGATATTGCATACCATAATCACGAATCGGAATCGGATCCCGACGCTGCTGAAACTTACTGCCGCAAATTACTCGCCGATCGCTTCCGGCGCTGATGAATAATTTATATCAAATGCGAAGAAGCTCCGACGTAATATCTACGTTAATTCCTAACGGAGATTTGTCTTTGGAGTCGCGCGAGATCGCGAGCCAATCGCCGACATGTGGCCGACATTGAACGACACCGAGCTGCTTTGGAATTCATACGCATCGCGTATGGTTTCGGTAGCCGAACCGAGAAACGTCCTGCGCAAGGACGACAGATCACGCCCTTAATTCCAGACAATCCTTCTTTCCTCCCAAACGACGTATCTCCAAGTTCAAGCCCTTCGCCGCGCGGCGATTCTCTCGAATCGGCAAGCGATAAGCGTGGCGGCGCGATAAACGGCTGCTCCAGATCTTCGCGTCTCTCGCGCGCAATTAATGAGACATTGCGGCATTCGTTCGCGCCCTCGCAATCTACGCAATGGCGCAGATCGTGGAGGTATCGCCGCGTGTGCGTGGCAGCGTTCGGCAATTCCGCGGCGAATTAGGCGCATGGACGGCCGGCATTATGCAGATTCGTCCCGTATAACGTCGGGTTTAGCGTCGTCGACGCGTCGCAGCCGCGGCGTAAAGTCCGCGGAGTTATGCGCCGTGGCAGCCGATGCTAGGACCATGTTGGCACCAACGCCGGCATGTAGGGCCCGTATCACTGCCACCGTCCTCCTCGTCGATGCGAAAGGGTCGCAACGTATCGGCGGTGTCCCTTCGACCCTCTCTCTGTCTCTCTCCGTCCGTCTGTTCGTCATTCCTCAGATTCCTCCGCTTTTACGAGGCGAAAGTCATTTACACCGGTGCGATTTACGGCTGCGCCTCTTCCATCTTCCTCCCCCTCCGCAGTCGCCCTTCGCCTCGCATCCCCGGTCCACCGACAACCGATACCATCGATGCTCGACTCCCCCCGACTCCTTTCCTCCCGATCCCTTTTCCCGCGCGATGCATCATTCCGCTCGCGCGGCTATGTCGACCTTCAATGAGCACCGCGCGAAACGACCCCGCGAGAGGCAGGAGGGGAGGGTGAGGGAAGGGTCTCTTATTAACGCTGACGATTCCGACGTGGATCCAAGTGCGACGCTGGCGATTGGAGGAGGCAGCCTGGCACTTTTGCGCCAAGTGGCGTTCCATCGTGAAACGTTAAACGTTAAACGTTTCGCACATGCTGCCGCATCTCGAATCGCAAAGATCGAGTCCACCTGAATTTCGCTCCGCCTGGTTCAGAGTTCAAAGCCCAGCGACGAGATGCTAGAAACAAATCGCGGAGACAACAGCAACGTGCACGCGCGCGCGTTTTGCGCTTATATCGCGACGATATCGGCGCAACTCGCGATGATATTCCTGTCCGATGATTGATTCAACGTCCGAAATTATTCCGGAATTTTCAGTTTGCACGAGAAATATGTCATCATAATTTTCTGCTGGTTTAAAAATAATATTCACCCTCGATAACCGATCCGGTTATCGAAATGTTTGATGTTCGATGCTTTCGAATTCTGCTTTCCTAAACAGAATTTTTAAGTAATCTGCCTCCTCCCTCCCGCCGCATGAAAATTGTGGAATATATCGATCGCGGGATAAATGACGGAGATGTTAACTCCAACGTGAATACTGAATGCAATAATACCCTGAGGTCCGTCGATAGATTTTCGCTGAAAAATATACCAGAAGGATATACTAAAAAGAATATCTGATGAAAAGCTAAAGCATCTGCAACACGTTCATCTGTCACGCCGTGTCAAATCTAGTTTCCGTGCCGCAGTTTTGCAGAAAACAGCCTATCTTTATTCCAGTCCACTTTATTCATCATGATTTGAAGAAACTTTAACAACAGAGAGAGAGAGAGAGAGAGAGAATAGGCATGGCAATGGTATATTTATCTCACATACTCGCGCAAGGGAAATCAATTGCTGGCGATCTCGCGTATAACGCGCTCTCTCTCTCTCTCTTGAGAGAAAGAGTATTTCTAAATCCCTGAAGAACTACCCGAGTTCACTCGGGCAGAAGCCTCGATTCCTCGCGACTGTCCACCGACCGTCAAACGCCCTGATGGCCGATGAAGATTTCATCGGAGCGGCGTTAAAAAAACCGGCAAACAAATTCCGGCGCGAGACCTCAGCGGAGACCTCGTCGCATCGGTGGGCGTAATCCGGCGCATTTTTTTTTCTCTTTTCTCTCTCTCTCTCTCTCTCTCTCTCTCTCTCTCTCTCTTTTTTTTTTTTAGGGGGCTCTCTCCCGCCCGACACCGCAGAGCGTATTAAAAACGTTTGACACGGCACGGCACGTACGTCGGGCACGGTATATCCGCGGCTCAGCCGCTGATCCGCTAATCGTTCGCGGATCTCACGTTCGCCGCTCCGCGCCAAGTTCTCGTGACATCCGTTCATTCGCATAATGGCGGTATAAATTTTACTTTGGATGTTATATTGCGCGGACGATCGGTTAAGCCGGTGGGTGGAACAAATGGGATAGCGGCGTGAAACAGCGTAGAGGAGGGTCCGCACGTCATAAGATTTCCGTCGTGAAACAAACAACCTCCGTGCGCCGAGGCGAGCACGAAGCGAGCAGCTCAAGCGAGGCGTCTAATCATCGATCTGAGACCGAATGTAAATCCTCCGCTTCGTTTGTCCCTGCAAACCGCCCAGCGATCTGCCCCGAGGCTCGCCCTTTGTTCACGCGCTTGTCCCTAAATGAAATTTGACTCTTTGGACTCTTTCGCGCGGACACGCGCGTTCGTCGAACGCTGCGCTTCCGCGCTCTCGTCCGCACGAAGAAACGAGCGATCTTTATCTCTATCTCTCTCTACAGCTGCCGCGGTACGCTGCCGCTGTTTCTCGATGATGCACAGCTCCGGCGAGCCGAGCGACGCCGAGTGCAAAAGTTCATTCGATTCGGCGCTTAAGCGCGCCCGATCGAAACGCAAACTCCGCCATTCTGACGCGAACGCTCCGCCGTAATCTCCGCGCGCAAACATGCTGTCGGGCTTTATCTGCGCTCGCGTAGCCGGCAATAAGGATTTAAGACGCGGACCGCGCACTTAAACGGCATCTTTCTCTTATCGCGACGCTTTTAGGTGTCTCGCGATAGAGGCGGCGGCCGCCGTTGAATTTTTAAAGCCGCGCTCGTACGCGCTATCGACGTACACGCCGTAATCGGATCAGGACTCTCCTCGGCTTAATCCTCCCGCGTCTTGGACGTGACGCGACGATCCGCCCCTCCGCGCGCGGACGAGGACGAGCAAACGGGATGAATGGGAAAGGGCTTGCGGCTCGCTTTTACAAGTTTTCGTCGAAGCTGCGACGCGCATTCGTCGCACCTTCGTTATTAATTATGGGATTATCCCTCCGAAACGCCGAGAACCGCTCCGTCCCCTCCTCTGTCCTCACTCGACGGAGGGAGATGGGGAGAGACTATGCGCGCCTTTGTGCGGATTTGGAGAAGTCAAAAGTCGTAGTGCATTCCGGGCGCGTTGACGTTCCACGATTAAACCGAGTGTTTGTAATTGTCGGCCGCGGGAATCCGCCGCGTTTCCCCGTTTCCTCAGATAAGCTTCCGTATTGTTGATTTGTCGGGGAAATCCCTCTACATCCCCGCGAGTCGCGAGTCCGATCGAGAAGAGAGTGAGGGAGAGAGAGAGAGAGAAAGAGAGAGAGAGAGAGAGAGAGAGAGAGAGAGAGAGAGATGTCGAAGAATGTCGATCAATTAAAACGCGATGCGCGCGAGTGTCGGCGCAAAAATTCGCCTTCCGCCGGAATAATTTCGCTAACTAGCACAGCGCGGCGATTCGCCGAACGCGAGCGCGTGCCCGCTTCTAATTACGCCAGATCAACGAGCTCGTTCTCCGATACGTTAATCAGCGCGGATACAGCCGCGGAAGAGTTTCAAAGTGGAGTGCTCGGCCGCGCGAGCGAGTAAACACGTGTATATACGCGCGTCATTTCCGGGCGCGTCTGGCGGGAATTGACGAGAGTAAATACAGGAGTCGCGCGGCTTCTATGCGACACTAACGAGCCGCCGAAACTTTGCGGTCGGCACTTGGCGCCAGATCGCGCCGAGTCGTCGTTGATCGCGGCTCGCTTTTTTCCCGACGAAGCTCTCGCCCGGGTCACGGACAACTCGGCAATTCGCTCACGTCCCGCGTCTCCGCGCGGATGCCGATCGCGTTTCGGCGAGACCGCGAGCGACTTGGCAATCAGGGACCAATTAGCGATCGCCGATCGGTCTCTAATTGTCGGTCGCATCGGCCCGCGCCGGAATAATCGTTCGGAGTCGGAATCCGCTCCTCGACTCGGCTACGTGACGATCGCCAGCAAGCCTGACCTCTTTGCTCGTTGCTCGCGCAGCGAGGAGACGCGTCTCGCGCTAATCCGCGAGTAACGAAATAAATAACGTCACTCGTCACGACTCGCGAGAGACGAAGGCAAGGCGATCGCGAGAGTCGCGCTCCGAGAATAAAACGGAAAGCCGCGGACCGCGCACTTAAACGCTAACGGGAAGCGGCAAAGGAACAATCGGCGATCCCAACCGAGCGGCGCAGCCGCGAAAGGAAAAGCCCAATGGCCAATCAACGGGACGACGACGGCGTCGCGGTTTTCATCGCGGCTCGACTCGCGAGTTCCCGCCGCTTCTTTCTCATCTGCGGTGAGCAGGGAGCGCCCGCATCCGGAGAGCCGTCCGCGCCGCGGAATTATTTAATTTTCAGTCGACTCTTCGTCTCCGCCGCGCCGCGCCGGAACTTTTCACCGAGATCGTTAGCACGACACTCGCGGAGGCGGTACGCTCTCGCTTTCTCTCTTTTCCTTTCCTTTTCTGTCCCTCCCGCCGGATTTCAGGAAACTGAATAAAACTCGCGTCGCGGCGCGCTCGGACGGAACGGTGGACGACGCGACGCCGCGGAAAGGGGAGAACACCTTTATAACACGTCCCCGGATAGGAAAAATGTGCTCCTAGGGGATTGCCGAGATGCTCGGAAGGAACGGAGAGAGAGAGAGAGAGGAGAGGGAGTGGAAGAACGGCGAGTCACCGCGCCGCGACGCCTTGATAATTGGACGCCTCGTTACTTTGCTCGCTCTCTCTCTCTCTCTCTCTCTCTCTCTCTCTCTCTCTCTCTCTCTCTCTCTCTCTCTCTCTCTCTCTCTCTCTCTCTCTCTCTCTCTCTCTCTCTCTCTCTCTCTCTCTCTCTCTCTCTCTCTCCTTCTTTAGCTCCACGATGGTCGATCCGCCGTGGGAGGGGGCTCTCGAAAGCGTATCGCGCTTTGCTTTCGCTCTTTTAAGCCGCGCAGCCACCGCCATGGTGCCGCTCTCCGCCTGCCGACCTCCGACCGGTCACTCCAGGGCACACCGCAGACGTGGAAGACACTCTGTTAACGAAGCAAAGAAGGGCCTCCCCTGCATTCTCGTTAAGAGACCCGCGCAATTGCGTCATTGCTGTTTATCGCGCCGCGCGGTCCGCCCGCGTGCTCTACTTTGCGGCTTTACTAAATTATCATTATGCCAGATAAGAAAGATAAGATAACCCAGGGTAGCTACCTCGCGGATCTCGGAATGCTACCGCAGAAGTGGCCCCTCTCCTCCGCGATCTCGTAGAAATTCTCACCACATCTTCACCACAGATCGACGCTCGCGTCGCTCGAGTCGTCGAGCGTAATCGATCGCTCGCTTCTCGGCTCTTATTTCTCGCCACGGGAACGACGCGTGAACGATAAGCGACGGGAGCAGAGAGAGAAAGAAAGAGGGGAGGGGAGGGGAGGGGAAGGAACGCCGTGCGGCTTATACTTTGGTTGAGGCGCTCGGCGAAAACGTGCGCGCGATAAAAATACTTTTACGCGCTGGTCTCTCTCTCTCTCTCTCTCTCTTTAGCGCGCGCGCGCACGCGCGCGCTGGAGAAACGCATTCTCGCATTGGCGCGTGTAATATCGCGCTTGTATTTTACAAGGGTCCTCATAATGCGCGCGACACTTAACCATCTCTCTCTCTCTCTCTCTCTCTCTCTTTCTCTGTCTTGACCTAAGGCGCGAATTTTACGCTTCTGCGAAGGGGCCTCAATATACGGGCGCGTCCCTCGCGGGCCCGTAGCGGCGCTCGGCTCGGTAGTGCGCATTGCCGTAAAATTTGCTCGTTAAAACGACACGTTCCTTTCGACGCGCTATATATCATCCGTAAAGTCGCGGCGGCCGTAACGCGGCGCGCCCCGAAGAAAACGCTGACCGTTCACGATTTCTCAAGCGAGCTCTGACAATCCGCCGGACATTGGGCGATCGTCGGTATCTATTAGACGCGTCGCGCTCGCTCATCGATTATACTCGACGCCACCGCCATCGATCAGCACTTTCGTGCGCGCGCATCCCTCGGAGGGCTGAAACTTTTGTCCGCGGCACTTCGACACTTTGTCAGTGTCCTTTCCCGCTTATTACGCTTCGCGCTGGACGCGCCGGGCGTTCACGGAACGCCGCGACACGTAGACGCCTTGTTAAAGCGTAAACTGCCGCCAAAGTTGGATATTCGGGATATTCGGCTAACGGCGCGTTTCTGGATTCTGCCCCGCGGATGAATCCCCCGAAAGGTTGCCGCGAGGCGCGAGATTCAATTCCCGCGGACGCTCCTCTCTTCGGTCAAACGGTGAAACATCAGCGACCGTTGGATGATCTCCGCGCGTCTTCTCCCCCTCATCGGCGGGGCGGCTCGTCAGATCTCGAGCTCGTTAGGGCGACAGTCTTTACAGAGCCACGGTTAACCACCGGTGTCGCCTACACTCTGCCAAATTGCACGTTAGCGCGGATAGATGAAACGAGTCCAATATCGGGACGCGGACCGAGCCGGAGGGGTGCAGCGGGGAGAGAATCGAGTTCACGGCCCCGCTAAATTCGACTGGCCAGGCCGGAGTGCGGCACCACGTGTGACACGTCTCGCTATGAACACGCAGCCGGACAGCCGGCGCTGAAGTGGACAGCGGAGAGCGAATTGTGGTGTCTGCGGGTAGCACACGTGCAGCACGCGGGCGATGCTCGGCATCGTCCTCGTCGTCCTCGTCGTCCTCGTCGTCGTCGTCGTCGTCGTCGTCGTCGTCGTCTGGGTTATGAAATATCACGAGGTCAGGTCGGCTACGTGTCACTGCAAGGGACTTGGACGCGTCTTAACAAGGCAACTCGAGCCGCTGTTCCTCCTCTCTCTCCCTCCCCCTCGTGAATTCAACCAGACGGCCCGTGCAGCTCCACCCACTCCTCTTCTCCCCGACGATCTATGCGATCGTCCGACCTGCCGTTCCTCCTCGATGGACGGTGACACGTGATAGCGGAGCCGGCCGGAAACGAAGATTCGGGGGTGGGGGGGGGGAGCACGGGGAGAACAAAGAGCGCGCGCAGTTAGTCCGGAGCCACTTCCGATCCCCTAATTGAGAGGCCGGATATCTGCGCTCGTCGAGACGCTCCCTCGTTCCACGTGGCTCTCCCGGTAACGATCTATCGATCTCCGCACGAGCCGCACGTGGAGATGTAGCTATCTATCCGGTCTGTCTATCGGTACTCCCCCTCCCTGTTGTCGTCTCCGTCGCCCGCCTCCCTCCTTAATTTCACGGCGGCCCGACCGTATCCGACACCTCCGCTCCGGCTCCGTCGACACATGTATCGTCTAGACGATTTGCTTCACGGCCCTTTGTGCAAAGTTCAAACGGCGATGAGCTTGCCTCGCGCAGCCAAGAATCCGCGCCCCGCAACGGGGTGAGAGGACGCGCCGCGCCGCGCCGCGCCGCGCCGCGTCGAAACTTTCGGTAATTACACGGCGAGGACCCTCGTGACGAAAAATGTCGCTACCTCGTTAATATTTAACGAGTCGTTAATCACGTCGCTCCCCGACGTGATTAGTGACGAGTGCTCGTGTACGCGCTCGTATTCGTCGACGCTTGCTCTTCCGGCCGCTTTCTTTGTACCCCGCGCCTCGCCCCAGGGACGGGACGGACAGGGGGGGGGGATAATAAATCGCTGGCATCGATGGCCCCGAACGGTGTCACGCGGAGCGAGAACCTGTCGAGATGCAGGACGATCAGGACATGAAAGACGTCGCTTGCGAGCTTGCATCGGCAATCGGAGGCGAGACGTTTCCGCCCTCGCGAGATGCTTGGGCAGACACGTGGAGGAATGTCCACACGTGGAGGTATCCTCAAGCTTAATTGACGTTTGACCGACCTCGCGACCCCGTTCCGTAGCTTTTCAGCATAAATGTGCATAAATGAGGCCTTGAGGAGATTCGATCGCGGAGGAAGTCGATCGTCGTGCCTGATTCCGAGCGCGGCCATCTCCGCGATCTAAATTGTCAAGGTTCGTGGCGTGGAGAAAGTGCATTTCCTAGTCCGGACGACTTTTTCTCTCTTATCAAACTGGGATCTTTCAATTGGTACTATTAAAGTCAATCGATATCTGAGAAGGAGGAGGAAGGAGAAAAAAGAAGTCTGCGAGTGATTCCGTGACGGCTGAAGAATCTCCAGAAATTAGGGCACGCTATCTATTCCATTCTATTCGGCGTTCGCTTAAAGTTCGAGTATCCTTATTCCTGGAGGCTATCGGAACAACGATAATAACATAATAATTGCATCAGGTGATTGCCTACGGTATTAAATTTTATCAAATAACGTCTCAAGTCTTGCTTTATTTAAGTCTCTCAGTTTTATTCCGTTCTCCAATCGATCTCTCATCTAAATTAGGGTATAATCTATCGCAGTACCGCTAGAACTAGATTGTAATTAATGCAATCATTCGCCAATCGGGTAATTCGAGTTTTTAATTCATTTTACGTAGACACGGATAACGAGCAAAGGCAAGGATAGCATTACGGACGCATTTCCGGATAGGTTTTGTTTGCTGGCGCGTTACGCGCGTCTTGGTCGTGTCAAGAAATTTCATCATCAAGCAGGATCGGCGCACTTGTCGTACAGACTGGACGAAATGCCACGATCGAGCGACCCCACGAAGAGACAATAACGCGAGTGCCGTGAGCGAAGCAAAAGAAAGGAGCCGCCGAACGCGATTCCCTCCTCGCTTCATCTCCCTCCTTCCTTCCTTCTAAAGTCGTTGAAAATAATAAAGCTCGGGCCCGCATTCGAGCGGACGAATATAATGACGGATTTTCATAAAAATTTCACGCTTCGGTCACGGTGCGGGGTAACGAGGGAGGGCCACGCCTAGTTCTCTAACGGCGCATCGGCGATCGATCATTGTCTCTCTCGCAAAGATCGAGAGCAGCGATCTGCGATTGCCTGGCGGATCTACGCGAGGCGGCTGGAGGATGTCGCGGATTACGCGTGAGCGTTGCGATTGGCGAGCCGCGCGAATGATACATCGGATCAGCATCGCCGCGATCGCCGCGCGGATGATGGAAATGCGAGAGTCATCGCACGCGTAGCCGCGCGCGACCGGGATCTTATTTGCCTTTAAGAGCAGAAGCGTATAATTTTCGCGAGCGGACTCGCTTATCCGCGGCTGGATATTATTATTATCATCATCATTATTATGCCGAGTAATTGCAACGTATATATCGATGATTGGGTACAAGGCAAAGGCGTGTAGATCGGGTCCTCCCGATACGCGTGCGCGGAATGCGCGGCGAGATAAGAGAAATGCGCGCGATTGAGCGCGCGTACGTGCCTAGTTATCCGAATCGAATGTCGAATTGGCACAGTTTGCGGATGTGCGTGTGCGTAGGATCAATTATCTGTTACGTTGGAGGAGCAAGAGGCAAGAGGATGATATTTATTGTACGCCCGATGAATTGCCGCTGCGCCGCTGTAATTGAAATCGTGATTTACAGCCCTCGCGGCCCGCGAACGCGCACGGGGGGGAGGGGGCTTTCTTTATTTCCGCGGCGTGATAAATAATCGGGCAGTGCCGGTATCCAGGATTGAGGCGGATTATCACCGAATCGCCGAGCCATTATCGCCGGCTCGCCATCAAGCATCGGCGCGTGGACATTTATCGGCGTAGTTAGGATTTATTATCGCGGCCGATGCCGGGCATTTTTCTTCCACGCTCGACGGCGCCGTATCTCCGATTCTCGATCGATCCCTCGATCCCGCAGGATCTTGGCTGTTCGTTAAGAGCAGCCAGGGCCTCGCGCCGTGCCGGATCGTCGGGCCCGAGTCCGCGCTGTCGCCGTTAATCCTCGTCGCTGATATTTATTCCGAGAGTAATCGGAACGAGAGGAGGCAGAGCCAGGACTCGCTAACTAAGCGAGTCCCAACACGTTAAATCCTACCGTCGATTCGCCACGCTGGCGAATCTTCCGTTACCCGCGCGCGACTTTCGAGCGGATTCGTCGCGAGCGCTTTTGCGCTCTGCGAACAAACGCTCTAACGAAGCGTTATCGAAATCTTCATTACCGAGACATTATCGGAGACATAGTCGCGATCAACGTCCTATCGTCGCTCTCGTGTGATCCTGCCATTTTTCGATCGACAAAAATCGTCCGAATGAAAAATCTCGCCAGAGCTCTCGGCGTGCTCCTCCTCGACAACGCGACTAACGATGAACGTAACGTTCAGCGCTCCATAAGTTGCGGCACAACATCAGATCGTGTTGACTTATTAGCATTTGTTATCGTTAAACGTATGTTCCGTTGTACGTACGCGTCGCTAGTTCCTGCGGGTAGCATTTGGGGCGAAAGCCGCGGCGATTAATTATTGCAGTTATTACGATAATTGAGTTAACCAATAACCGGTATGAAACGCACCAACACGCGAATAGTGTCCCTCGAACGCACTGATATCGCATTATCGCGCAAATTTGTTTATCCTCTTTGAGGATAATTCCGTTCCGCGTTTCATCCCCTCTCTCTCTCTCTCTCTCTCTCTCTCTCTCTCTCTCTCTCTCCCTCTCTCTCTCCTCCTGCCGTAATGCACCGCGAATAAACAAAGTATCTGGGTCCCGAGTCAACGCTCGTTATGAAAAACAGCTGTTGGGAGCTCGCGAGCGGAAATTCGTCAGCATAGCTCGAGAAAATGAGATCGCAGAGAATTTCCCCTCCGCGAAGTTGCGCCATTCTCGCCCGACACCCCCGCGCCGTTTAAGTTTAGCGTTTATGGGGGAATTCCCGTCGTTTTTCTAGCCGAAGCAATTCACCGGCGCAAGTCGATAATGATAGCCGTTGCTCGGACTTGCCAGAGGAACTTGCTAGATGTACATGGCGTCCTTGGAGCGCTATTCTATTCCATCCGTTACCTGTTGTGCAACTATTCGCTAGGGAAACTCGAAGGATTCATCGGGCGAATACTTAATCACGACCCGGCGCGTTTATCACAGATTCAAGGTCCGAGACTTTCCAAGAACTTGGAATCAATCCTCATACACGTAGCTCTTTATGCAAATGTACTGACATGTACATGTACATGTACTGACGTCGCGTTTGCATAAGTACCTCGCGACGAGTTTGAGCGAATCGCTTTTTCATTCGCTTCTCGCAAATTTGTTGATAATGAAAAATAATCCAGATATTCGTTATTATGTATAGATTATTCCCTTTGTAAGAACAGTATTTGATGTTTCCATTTTATCAACGATAGGATGCCCATTTTTAGCAGGATTTTATTCAAAGGATTTAATTATAGAATTATTTTATATATTTATGTATTTAATAGATTTTTAACGGGCATAACGTTAATCTCTTTGTCATTAACAGTAATATATTCTTTACGTTTATATTATTATTTATTGATACACGTCGAATCAAAAGTTCGACGATTTGTTCGAATATGATATCCGAGAAGCCGAAGGGCGGATTATTTGAACGCCAAACCGGATATAAACCGGTAGCATATTTTCGATTCTTCCTAACGTCTCGGATATCTGTGATATTCGATTTATTTGGATCATCGCAACGATGATTTATCGACGCGAAACAATGAAACGGCGTTACTGTACGTAACGCGACATTCAATATGTCGGGAATGAAAAATTCGAGGTAAAAATCAAATCGGAAAGTTGATGAATCGATCGTTCGATCGTTTCATCCGACGATTGTTTCTCCTTCTTTGAGTACGTCTCCTTTGCGAGACGCTTCCGAAGGTCGCGCAGTTCTTTATCATCGATAAATAACGTCAGTGCCGCAAGTGCCCTTTAACGCTCGCAGAATGCAGGGCTGTGCGCTTGCGCGAGTAGCGTCCGTAAATTTCATACTCTGCCAGACGTACGCTACAGGGATGTTTATCATCTGATGCATTCAACGGAGCCGAGTTTGCTTATCGTGCGTGCGCTTATCCGTCAATCGCTGCGAGGGCATTGAAATTTATTCTCGATCGCTTCGCGTTCCAACCATCGTCGAAACCATCGCTCGATTTAACCCGGCAGAGCTGCTCGCGCACCGGACACCCCATTTTTACTTAATGGAAGCTCCCGCTTGCGAATTTCTTTACGACCACGCTCCTCTCCGCTTGCCTTCCTTCCATTCTTCCCTTTTCCGACAAACGGCTCCGACATTCGCTCGCTTCTCGCTTCTTTGTACGTCGCGCGCGACGTGCATACATCATGCGTACTAATTTTCGCGCTACTAATTCTCAAGGGCGCTTTCTTCGTCGATCGAATAAAAGTGGAAACTCCTGTGTGTGTGTGTGTGTGTGTGTGTGTGTATGCGCGTATCATGCGTCGCATGATATTTCAAGAACGGAGCGCAGTCGATCGTGGACTCACGTCATAACAATCGTGCCGCTATCGCCGGACGGCGCAGGAGTTAATCCTCCCTCCTCCCTCCTCCCGTCCGCCCCCCCCCCCCCCYCSCCCCCSCMCAAGCACGATACGTTCCGCTCGGCGCGGCAATAAGAGCCGTCGAGTCGACGTCGGGGTTACGGGAGGGAGGGAGGGAGGGCTGAGAAAGCCGCGCGAGGAAAAAAGAAAGAAGGGCTAAGTAGCCGGGAAGGAGAGGAGAGGAGCTGAGGAGGAGAAGAGCGAAAAGCACGAAACTCGCATTTCCCTAAGTATAACGTATGCCCTTAATCCCGGAATTTATGCGAGCGGAATTAACGCTCGCGCTCGGCTACCCGCTCGGCCCTACCGAGCTCGGGCCTTGAACGCGCGCACGCGGAGTCCGCTCGCGCGCGCGCATTCGCGCGGGAGGCTCCAACGCGCGCAACACGGCCCGATGATGGCCCGAAAGCGATATCCAGCCGCGGTTTTCGAGCCATGCGCGCTGTACTCCTTTGATAACCGGCAATAGAAGGGCAAATATCGGTGGGGGAGAGGGAGAGAGAGAGAGAGAGAGAGGGGGGGGGCGAGGTATGGGGAAGTGTATGGAGGCCGGTTATAGGCTCTTATCGGGATTTACGACGCCTTCGAGGCACACTTGGGCTATGAGCGAGAATGTGAGGAAGGATAATATTTTTGTTTGCGAGCTCTCGTGAGAATTATACACTTTGGCCGCTATCGAAGGAGACCTTAAATCGCGCGCAGGGGCTCTCAGCGCGAGGCTCGCGACGGCCACGTCTCGCGGCGCGAATCCAGCGGCGGCGGACGGAATTAGAGCGCGCGAATGCGGCGTTTTACTGCTAGATGGAAAGGGGAGGGGATGCGTGAATCACGTGGTTCTCTTTATTTGACGCTCGCTCGTCCGTCGTGCGCCGTGAGCGGTTTACTGCTCCCTCGCATGCAACTTGACGTGCTCGGGTCAACGACGCGTTTATGACGTTATTGCCAATTAATACGCGTAGCGATACGGCATCGCCTGACGCCTCTCGAGATCATTATCCGTCCGCAGATTCCGCGAGACTCTCCGCGAGACGCCGCACGACGTCTGCATCGACGTCCCGTGCATGCGATTAATGAGATTAAGCCGTAATGTTTTCGCACGGCACGCCGGAGCCGCAAGCGTAACCCATTTTCGCGGCGCGGAGCGTATCCATTATCAGCGAGCGTACACTCGCGCGATTGACGTACAATTAATCTTGGCGAGCGGCGGAACGCGTCGGCGGTGTTGTTTGACGTATCACGAATTTCTGGCATATTGACGGCCGTAGAGTCGATATCCCCGCGCGGGGGGCCGTCAGCCTCACCGCTAACCGATGGATCTCCGGCGCGTACGCGCTCCCTTCGTCCGCATGCTGTTCCTTCCGCCGCGTAAAGCGGAAAACGCAGCCGAGCGCGGGAATCGTCTCACAATCGTCGAAGGGCGCCGCGTTATACGTCGTCGGCTCTCGTAAAGGGACCTTCAGGCAGACGGCTGGATTATTCGCCGGAGATTTCGCAAAGGACCTCCCTCCGCAGTCGATGGCGCGCCCGCCATCCCGCCCTCCTCCGGCCGATCTACCTCCGATTGTGGCTGGTATCGACCGAATGGATCGAAATCTCATTTCGCTTATTCCGAGTAAGCAAGGCGCTTGCCGCTGTCCGCGCGCGAAAACGACGCTCGGTTTCACTTTTCGGTCGGAAGCCCTTCCGCCAAAGCGGACGAGACGGATGCTCGAGGCTCGTTCTCGCCTCTTCTCAACGAGAAGAGATCGAAGGGCCCGCTTGCGGGTGACGCTTGAAGAATTCCGAGAGCTTGCGAATCGCGAGCGGAATCCTCCTCCGAGGATTAACGCGCAAGTTTTTACGCTCTACCGATCTACGATACGTCGAGCTGACGTGGTGGACTAACGGCTCGTGGTGCAGATAGCTTGCGCGCGCCGCGGCATAAAGATTTCACGAAACAATCGCGCTGCGTTAAAGCGAGAGCGCGCTCGACTACATAAAAAGCGCATTACCGCGGCTGGATTGCTCCCCAGCGGTGCGCGCGAGCGCGCGTCTTACGGCCAGCGTGATTGGTTAACTTTAATCGCTTCCTGTTTCAGAAGCTAGCTTCCTCGCGTACGTGAGGATTTCCATCCCTCCGCCCCTCCGACGAGGAGAGGCGTCCGTTACGGAGCGCGTTACTCCCCGGTGATCGCGGCGATGCTCGGTTGAGGCACCGAAACTTCATACCCTCTTCGTCCTCCCCCTCCCGCATTCAGCTTCATTCCTATGTCGAACGATGAAAATTGAAGTCGAGTCAACACACGCACAGGCACACACACACACGTACGCATAAGCAATTCCCAAACGCCGCGCGTTAATCGATTAATTAGGCGCGTAACGCGCGCGACTTGGCGTCTGCTAGGATTCGCCGAGGCTTTCGAGGCCTTTTCCAAAGAGGAGAAGCCTGCGTTTCCGGTACTCCATTTCACGCACGCGGCTGCTGCGGCAGCATTCCAGAATTAGGAGTGATAATGCGCGCTCAGGATGCACGCAGCATCCGTGTGACGCAGCGGCGAGATAAATGTGTCGGTAGTGACGCTGCACAGTGCGAGGAGTAAAAGTGGTTTACGACGTGATCGCGGCGTGATCGCGCGGAGCGCAGCTCTTAATGATCGTGCAGATTTATATGGAACGTGCCTGCGTGCAGGATGGACGGTGTACACAAACACGGATCTCGTTATCGGGAATCTGTAAATCGCATTCGAGCGAGAATAAGAGGACGGTTAGAGTGACGTGCGTGGCAGGAAATTCCGGCGCGGCTGCGCCGGGGGTATCGAATTAGCGTTGGAAATTGATGAAGCCGCGACTCTCAAAGCGTAAGACTAGCCGGCCACCATGAATCCGATAGCGGCCGATCCTATTCGATCGAATGAGATCCGATTAATGCCCGATCCCGCATGAGCGATCCCGCTTCTTGCATATTCGAGGCGACAAGGCGACCCGATGAGGATTAAAAGACATTTGCGGCCGACATTTGTGGCTTCGATCCACCGTAATTAATAGACGATCTCGCGCGAGACGGACACCGTCACGGAAATAGCGTCAATTCTATCGGCGCCTCGCGCCGCGCCTAAGAGCACGTGCTCTGCGCGATTACGTAACGCCGTTACACGCTGAATAATGCAGCCGGCGCGTAAAGCGACTCGGCCCGTTTTATGAGATTCGACCCCGGCGACCTGACATGAACCGAGCTTGCCTGCGCTTAAGCGTCCGTATCGCGATGTATTCGCGATGCGTCTGTTTCCCCCCCTCAGCGCGCTGGGAAATGAGAAGATTACAGAAAGCATAAGAAAACAGCGGCTGTCAACAGCGACACGTTCGTCTTATTCTCATGTTGCGCGAGGGAGCGTTTACCGGGACTTTCGAAAAATTCCCCCGTCAATTATCGTTTCTATGTAGGCGTACGTGTGTACGCTGCACTCGCCTGCATTGCGACCGTCTCAATCTCGTTGAGACCGCTTCTCCGTTGCTTCCCTTCTTTTCTCACGTGATTTCAGCGGGCGTGGACGCACACGAGTCGCGTGATAACGAGCGTCGGTTTATCGTTTTCATGCTTCGAGCAGTGAAAGTCCACTTATCTCGGCTCCTTCAATGACATCTTCGCGACTATAGCAAATCCCGGAACCGACCGCAGTAATCTCAGTCCCGGGTAATAAGACGCGAAAAGAAATCCCACCGCAGTCGGATCGCGTCCGCGTCGATGGCGAGGCTGGAGATTTCGAGCGAGGCGATTATAATAAAAATCGCAAATCGCGGCGGGAAGGCTATCGGCGACGGGAGGGCGGCGAGTGACGGGGCAGACGGGAAACGGGGTGAAGGAATGGGGAACGGGTGGGGGGAGGGGGAGGGGGGAACCGCCATGACGGCTCTGTGGTTCCCAATCACGCAGATTTACATTTTTAATTTCCGCCCCGCGCCGTCTCGAGTTCCGTCCCCTCGCTGCCGGTTTAATTAACTCCGTTTTCTCGCTTCTTATATCGCTTGTCGCGCGCGCCCCCCCYCCCCCCYCCCCCCYCCCCGCCCCCGCCGCCATCGCTCTCGCTTCCTCCTTCGCGGCTGCCTCCTTCCTACATCGGCATCGACGGCCCTGCGGCTGGTGTATCGGTCCTGGCTTTCTTCTTCGGGCTATCGACAATTTTTCAATTACCCGAGCGTAAGCGAAGTAAATTAATTGTTACGGCGGGGTTTATATTCTCTCACTTTCTCTCCACGGCTTTCCCTGGCGCGCCCCGAGCTCCGCTTCCGTGCTCGTTTCGCCGGTGTATCCGGAAAACTGTTGGAAGAAACGGCTTCACGGTTTGCGGATCGCTCGCCCGCCCGCCTCCGCCAGGATACTTCATTAAAACTCGCAAAGCCGTTTCCGCAGGTGGCCAACACCAACGGAGAACAGATCTCGGATCCGCGGACGAGCTCTGGCCGATCGCTGACCATCGCCGATCGCGCCGGCCGTGCAAGTCCGTTAGTTAAAATGCCGTCGATGCCGCCGCTAGCACGCGGAGACGAGAAACTTTTAATTAATGATCTCTTGTGTAGTCACTCTGGCTGGCTGGCTGGCTGGCTGCTTGCCGGCTTCGATAAATTCAAATCTGCCCGAGATATTAATGAGCCCACGTACACACGCCACCGATCGCGCCATAAATCCATTTTATCATTCTAAGGCGAGCGATACTTTACGGTTCGCGTGATTCCGCCTTAATAGCGGGATTGAAATTAACGTTGATCACACTCGGAATATATTATTGATACAGAAGCCACGACGGATTTACGAGCGCGCTCCTTTCTCTATTTTTTGCCCCCGGACGCTCATGAATACCAACATTTCGCACCGCTGTCTCAGCGCTGTTTCGGAGAGAGACAGAGAGTTCCTCTCGAGCATGAGGATTCACTCGGGAGTATCGCTCGAGTACAATTGCTAAGAATGCGCGTGAAACGGCCGGACTGGATATAATTCTCCGGAACGGCACGGATTGGATCATCACGTGTGACGCTTTAAGGGAATAAGATCTGCCCGCTCTATCAGGCCAGATATTTACTTTCCCTGCTCGAAAGTTTCCCGAGCCTCGGCGGAGGCTCGCGTTAGCAAGCCGGGCACGTTCGCCGGCTCATTTTTTCGTCCGGCGGGAATATGACAGTCGATCGGTTTTGGTAAAGATTTCGTGGCGGTGCCGACGGAAAAAAAAGAGAGAGAGACAGAGAGAGAGAGAGAGAGGGAGAGAGAATTGATAGAGTGCCACGCGCACGCGGAAAGGGTGGGCGTGCGGACCTCGTATATATTTTCTCCCTCCCCCTCCCCGCCGCTCGTCGGCGTACGCGGCGAGAGAGAGAGAGAGAGAGAGAGAGAGAGAGAGAGAGAGAGAGAGAGAGAGAGAGAGCTAATGGCACCAGGTGCGAGCACTCGATGGAATATAAATAAATACGGAGCGATAGGCCGATCGATCAAACCATCGAACGCGCGTTCCGGCGACACGCATCGCCGGCCACGCGCATAGCGCGTTGGCTCCCGAAGGAAGTAGGGCCCCACAGGCCCCGATTCCTCCCCCCAATCCCCACCCCCACCCCTACTAAGTCGACGGTTAGGAGCCGTCGCGTACTCGCGACTCGTTGATAACCCTGGGGGGAGAATAATGCTCGATCAAGCGTGGATGGGCGATCGGGCGCCGTCTGCGAGTTCGGCCAAGCCGAAGCGAGGGCGATCCTCCCCCGACATCCCTCTTTTATCCCTCTTCCTCGAGGATGCGTTACGTACGTGGGCGTTCTCGATTGATCTCGGTGTCTCCGTGATCTCATGCGCGTTCCGGTGGCGATTATTCGATACTCTCGCTACTTGTTGAAGCCCGAGAAGGGCGCGATGAAATTTTGCATTTAGAATTGCGCGCAATTCGTCGCCCATATAATTCATATTGCTAGCGTACAGTTCGAGAACAGTTTCTAGCTGCGTATGTGCGACACGATGCAATCTACCTGTGTTTGTATTTTATTTTGATATTGCGTATTGATATTTTTGCGCGTCGCGCGAAGGGGGATTAACAACGCGGTATGCGTTGAATCGCGAGTCTCTCCGAGTCCGCTAAAATTACAGAAATAACGAATGCCGACCGCTATCGTCCGTATAGCGACCTCGATGACGAGATGATTACCGATTCTCGAGTGCCGTCGTGTATTTTTGCAAAGCAACGTCACACGATTCCCTTCGTGCTGCGAGCCAGCGTTACGCATCGCGGATGGATATAATCAGCGAAACGATCACAGCGAGGAAGAAGTAGCAGGCATCTTTGCCGTGGATGCATAAATCCGATAGCCTGGAAACATTCTGACAAGACTGTAATGCGATACACCCTGTATAACTCGATTCACGTCAATTCCCATGGCCGTCTACAGCTTCCTCGATCATCGAACTCGTTGGACACGCACGACGCGCATGCCGAGCACACGCACGCTCTAATCAGTAACATACGCATCCTGCCAGCGCGGCTTGATGATGGATCACCACGAGTGCAGGCAGGTACGGGAACTCCGACATGTGGAAAAAAGCAGCGCGTCGAGCCACGAGTGCGCGTCATATCTGTAATAATTTAACGTCCGGCTCGTTTGATCTCGCCGCCGCCGCCGCCGCCGCCGACGTGGCATCCGCGATTGGCAGCGATTGCCGTAAACAATCTCAAAGGCGATTCCTCGTCGCGATTTCCCTCGCTGGATTTCCTCGCGAAGCCGATCCACGCCGTTCGCCTCCCCGCGTCTGGCGGGGAGTTTCGAAAAATCTCGATCATTTACGTAATCCGCGCCCGCGGTAGCGAAAATTCTCCCCCCCCCCTCTCTCCCCGGCTTGCTTGCTGGGCTCTACGAGGGCCAGGCTGAGGCTTCAAAGCGGACGAGGAAATAAGAAGATTGCGGCCGCATGCGGTGCGTAAATACGAACGATTAGCGTGTCATCCATCATTCGGAGTGACGTTCGGTTACCAAACACTGCTACGGACGACACGTGGTCTCGTCGTCATCGTCGTTCTCGCCTTGATGCCCTGACACACGTTCCAACATACGGCCGGTGCATCAGCCTGGCTTCTCCCACGTTGTCATCCGAGCCGGGCCATCCCCTCGACTCGGGGGGGACTCAAAATTAGGTTTTTATCGCTAATCGGATTCCTCGAATCCTGCGACGAGGATAAACCGATTCTTCGTGCCCAACCCGAGGACGAAGGCGATCTCTGCCGCTCTCCTGTTCCCCGTTGAGCGAATTTCTCGCCGGATCAGGCGAGACGTGTGACCCAATGAGATACTTGGGTGAGACCTTGGGATAACCTTGATATCTCGACTACGCCATTGCTCATTATGCCCCATGCGCCTATCGAGATTACGAGACGGACGAATTTCTTGCAATTCTCTGCGCAAGTTGGCGCAAATACACGATCGCCTCTAAAAAACGATCAAGATGTCGCGATGATGCTTGGCTAATCTCTGTCATTATCTCAGCGATAATGCCAACGAGATTGGACGATTTAGAAAACTGATGGCAACTTTGCCATCCATTTGCGCGCGTCAACTTGGCCGCGCCACTAACTTTACCGCGCCACTCGAATCGCCATCCGCAAATTTGCGGATGGCCCATAGTGCAACGCAGAGTGACCCCGCAGCGCGATGCAGATGACTCGATTTCGCGTAAACCGTGTTTGCCATATCGCCGAGGCGTAACCGGAAACTCGTTTGACGATACATCTCGGGGTACAACTGTCGATTCGGCGACATTACGTGCTTATCTTTCGCTAGATCCGCCGATGGTGCTTAATGCCATTCTCGATATTTCATTGCCGGCCACTGGCACGAAGAGCCGGCCGCGGATAATGGAGCTGGCCGTTTCGTTTCGTTATTTCCAAACGCAACGTCACGAGCAGACTCGTGCTTCGGAAAAGGGCCTCTCGGCCAATGAGAAGACACGTTTCATCAGTGGAAATCAAGTGGAAGCAGTGGCGCGAGTCAAAGTCGTTGGCCCTCGAATCTCGCCGCCGCCGCCCCCCCCCCCTCCCCGCGCGTTTTGACGCGGATTAATATCGAGGGATGTCGCGGAGTTGTCGGTCCCCCGCGGTCATCGTGTTCATCAGGACTGCGCCGAGTCTCGCCTACTTGCTCACGAAGAAGCGGCCTTTTTCGTAAAAGTAGATTAACCTAGATTAAGGTAGATTAGCGTATCGTTTCTAGGTCTACTAGTAGTAGTACGCTAGTAGTGGTAACGTGAGGAATGAAAAGTGGGATAAAAAATGTCGCGAGATATCTGAGAAAAGTGTACACGCGTTATCGGATAGGATCGCTCGCCCTTAATTCTTCCTGACGTATCTTCGTGACGGCAGTCAGTGAATCACAATTAGCCGCTCGCATAAATATTCGGGGCGGTCTGTAAGCGGCTTCTTGTGCCGATCGTCGCGATTAAGGCGTACGTTTGATAAAGCACGCGATCGAATCTCGGTGGGAGAACACGAGATTCAGGAGATCGATACGCGACAACCGTCACCCGTCGTCGTTGTCGTCGTGACCACGAAATTGCGCGGGTATTCCGTGTCAACGGGTCGTAAGGGCGATGTCACACGTTGCGGAATTAACGAGCGCGCGCGCGCGCGCGCGTGTGCGTCACGTTGACGCCGCGGGAGCGATGTGCGTGCGCGTCGCGGGGAAAGTTCTCGGCTCGCTTTGTTCTCACCTTCGCGCGAGGTGAACTGAGAAGCACTCCATGAAGGGATGGGAAATTTTATATCCCGCAAGACGGCGATACGTAAATATCGGCGAGAGGGATGTACATTCCCGCGCGTTTGCGCGCTTTACTCCGCGGGAACGTAAAATCGCTCCCGCGAGAGCTCCGTGGCGCGTAAAAACTTCGAGAGACGATCTATATCCCCCTACACCCTCCCCCGTCCTCCGCCTTACTCGACATCCGCGTAATGCTGGGATGAATACGGCGTGATAAAGGAGCGCGGCTCGGACGGCTCTTGACGACAGCTTATAACGATAACGAGCGACGCAACGCTCGATTCGGGAATCATCTTGATCGAGTAATCGATAAAGTTCCCTCCCGCGTTACCGTGTCGCGGAAACGCTGCGGTATTATTTTTCTCCGTTTAAAAAACGCCTCCCCGCAAATAAATCTCCGTCTCCGTTTCATTAACTCCGCCGGATTAGGCGGAGCGAGTGAAACCTAAACGCGCGTCGCCCAAAATCCCGCCTCATGCTGCGAGCCTCGCTGCGAGGGTGGCCGGTGTTATTACCCGCGCCGCGGATCCGCCATTATCATTTCTCCCTGCTTCTGCTCGGCGAGAAATCAAAATCGTCGGCGAAAACCGGCGATTGTGGCAGGGCTCTCTTTCGGCCGCACGGCGGAAAGCGCTCGTTCCGAGAGCGCCGTATACGCGGAATCGATTTTTTCAGCCGACCGTGCGAAAGCTAGCCAGCTCTCTCTCTCTCTCTCTCTCTCTCTCTCTCTCTCTCTCTCTCTCTTCATCTGCCATTTCTTTCCCTCGCGGAGGTCATAAAAGTCTCCGCGTGTCATGCGACACGCCAGCCACCGACCGGCACATCGCCGCGAGATTTCCCGTTTCGTTTCCTCGCTCGCACGTTTTCCACGCCGAAACAGCCGGTGCTCAATTAGCACCTGTCCCGTGACGCTCTGCTACACCGTGCGAGGCTGACCTTTCCGCGACAGGGACGATACCACGACGTGTTAACATCCGTGCACGATGTCCAGACTGGCGGCTGGGTTTTCGCCTCGATCGACGACAATCGGCGCGAGTGTACTCGCGATTTCACGCGATTTCACGCGGAGACGCCTGAGCGATGCGAAGGAAGATTATCGGCTGGTACGAAATGTTCGCCGAAACTACTCGGCTTACTTTCTCGCTAACCTCCACGTAGCTTCATCGAAAGCAGCTCATTGGGAGATTCGATTCGTAGAATCGTAGAATCGAGAACCGTCCGAGTTGCCTGTAAACATCGCGGCTGAATCCAGAGCGAGTGCAATTAACGGATCGTAATCGCGGTGATCCATCAATCGTCCGCTTGATAACGCTATCGATGCATCGGAGGAAGTAGCGCTCGCCGTTCGCGTACACGAAATTCTAGCCAATTGCCGGCTGCAAATTGCCGTCCGCGATGGTCGCGGATGGTCAGAGCTCCTCCATTGCGAATTCCGCTCCGGCGATGGGAAAAACCTAACGACTGATCGGTCGGCTCAATCCAGCAGCCGGCGATTCGAAGGAGAGCACAGGTGGAGTCACTAAGGTCGCGGCGTGTGTCGAATGTGCGTCGAACGTGTGTTTGCTCGGCGGTTCGTCGTCGAGAGCGGAATCCGGTCGCGCGTTCTTCCGGGCGCAGCTGCCCTCGGCTAAACTCAGCCCTCTCTCCTCCCTTCTCCTCTTCCCCTCCTCCCGCGCGGGCGGAATATTAAGCAATTCGCGGAGGGTAGGCCGGTCGGTATTAAAATGGGAGGCTCGGCAGTGGCGCAAAGTGGCCGTTATCAGTCAGAACCGTCAGCGGCAAGGCGCCCCTGGGTGGCTTCCAAATCGAGCAAATAAATTCACGTCACGACTAGTAGCTTACACGGCCCTTCGAATAATCGGTTATTTTCGCTGCTGATGTATCGGCGGCGAGACGCGCGTTCCTCGTCTTCCGGCTCTTCTTCTTCTGCGGCGCGTTCACCTCGGCCAGTTCATTCGTGAATTTCAGATGTCACGATGCGAGCATTGGCGATAGCTAGTATTCTCCAGGAGGATAGGAGCATATCAGATTATCGACGACGTGACGCGTCGTTACATTATATATATATATATATATGCGGCGCGAAAGTCTGCTGAAAATGGCTGCAACTTTTCTCAAATGATTCTCCTCCGGTGTGTGTAAAAACTTTAGCGGGAAGGCGGCGATTAAAATTGCACGTCATTTCGTTCTCGTTAAAAGTTGGCGTCGTAACCGAAGCGCAAAGTGCACCGGGTCTACGCACTCTTGCCTATCCTCGACACGGAAACTTTTAGCGGTCTTGAGATTCCGACCGTTTCGCTTTCGCGCTCGTTGTATTTTACGTCCAAGCGCGCGGATATTGCCCTGTAATTGCACCTCGTAGCTCTCCTATCTCCAACGGCATCTCACCGCTGGTCGCGAGACGCGATATCTCGATACGTGTATCTCGATAGAGCCTAAGCGCGCAGGCGCTGCGAGTAAACAAACCTTACAGATTTGCATTCGGCGATGGCATCGAGCGCTGCCGAGCCTCTCGTTCTTGACACGATCCGGACGTTGCCTGGCCTGGAAGCCTGGCCGGAAGGACGAAACGGGCAGACGGGGGAGAACGCCGGCGATAAAGTGCGGCCTGTAAAACAGAGCGATGCTCTTGCTCTTTTGTCCCGCGCGCCTCCAGGCCGTGCGGTCATAATTGAATTTGAATTTTCAAACGGATAAGCGAAGCCGCAAACGCGATCGAGCCGGCGCGCCGTTATTAACGCGGCGGGAGGGAAACATCGCGCGCGCGTGTACAGAGGACACTAATTATACGCCGACAGAAAGGGAGCAGCGAGCAGCATCGAGAGAGCGCGGCGAACCGCTCGACGAAAGCTGCGAGGGTGCCAAGGGAGAGGACCAGGGAGGAGGAGAAAGGGGTGACGGGCAGGCGGGGAAACTCGCCAAAGGTCCAGGGGCTGCGGATCGAGCGGGATCGATGGCGTTAATTACGCCCGCCGTGCCCGCAAACGTCTACGCGGATTTCAAAAAGTAAAGCGCCCMCCCCCGTCCCACCCTGCCGTGCCCGTTCAGCCGAGAACGCGCGGGCGATGTTCCGTTCGCGGGGCGGGGCGCGCGTTCCCTCGCGGCTGTGCGTTAAAACCGAACGCGATTACGCATTTTGCGAACCGATTAGCCGCGTGTCGACGAGCGATCGGCGCGATTTGTAAATACCGGCCTCGGCCAACAGCGACGAATCCCTCGCGCGTTTTCGACGTGCCGTGCGCGCGACAACGTTCGATGTTTAGGGATTGGAGCGCGCTCGGGGGCGCGGCGGTATCGATCTTTGGGAAAACGCGAGCTTTTCGCGCCGCTCTTACGAATGAGAAAGGATTTAGTAATCGCGAGTAATCGCACGTCACCCATGATATTCACGGGATCTGAAACAAATTGGGAATAAAATAACTCAAATATATATATATATATAAAAGAGAAGAGTTTTGCTTGAACGAACCGCGTCCGTGTGAATAACCGACCGCTCGCTGTGTGCCGTTATGGTTCAGTAATCTGGAAACATATTATCTCGATACGTGCACGTGCAATCATATAATATCATATCATGTATTTATCATTATTGACGAAAACTCTAAATAAATACGCTTTTATGAGATATACGCGCGGGCAAATTACCTACCATCAGACACACGAATATGCGTTTCATTTAAAATTCATCTCGCTCCCGCCGCCGCCGCGCAAAATTCCACGCCGCGATGATTCGTGGCGGCCGTCCTTCTAATCGGCAAGATGAGCGTGCGGCGATCATCCGCGCGTAATTCGCGATTACGATTCGAATCTCGCTTCTGATCGCTTCGGCAGCGACGGCCATGAAATCCGCGCTTTAACAGGCAAGATATATAACGCGTCGATTCGATGGAGATGTGAACGCGAGTTGTCGGCAGAAACCCGCGCGCGAGCGCGCGCGATTTCAGCCGATTGTAACGTCTGTCAAAACCTGCAATGACAGACTTTACCAGATGCTGCTATCAGTTAAAGCCGGCAGTGACAAACGATAGCATCGGAAGAGGAACATATGCCCGTGTCTGAAACGTCCATCACTCCGGCTTGCTTCGCGATTAAAACGGCAGCCGGCAACCGAACGCTATCTCCCATCCGTTCAAAAGACACGTGAAATTGTGTCCTTTCGCTGATACGCTGCCCTTCGTTGACGTCCCGTGAAAAAGGAGAGCTCCCGGGAGATCGACCATCTTACTTTGCATCGCGTGTTCATCGCATGTCTACTGCGTCATTTAACGTTCGTTATTTAACGAAATCTAAAAGTGGCGCCGCGCGATACAGCCGCCCTGCGCAACGAAATGGCGGACTTTTATTTAAACTTGACACGCGGCTTGATGAAAGTTGCGCCCGCGCGGGATCGGAACTCGCAGATGTACGACCTGTCAGACGGAATTAATTTCGGGTTTCAATTACAGAGCGAACGAGTGTAACGAATGATGACGCCGATGAATCAGCGGAAATTACGAAAAGCGAGCGCGTTGTCCGAACGAACAGCGCTCTCCTAATCACGTGGCTTATTTAATCCGATGGGATATTTAGCCCCCGGCCTCCATCCGGCTTCCATCGACGTCGTCGTCGAAAGAAAAAAGAGAGAAGAAAAAAAAGAGAAAGAAAGAGCAGGACGGACCTGCTTACGGTTGCTTTCTTATGGTTGCGTCTTGGGACCGCAAGAGTCGCGCTCGGTGCGCCCTTTGGCTCTCGTGTATCAAATTTCATACAATCTCACGGATCGATGGGCTAGCACGTGTCAATTATAATTCCATTAAGCTAGAGAGACGTCGCCCCGACACCAGCTACTTTCTCCGCGTGATCCTTTTCTCCGACTTGCACGCGCCCAACGAGCGCCCGATCGATCTCCTCCGTAGCCGAGAGCGTAGATTCTTATCGCCGTTCGATTACGGCCTCTCGAGCTACGGTCGCGCGAGGCGGCTCTTTGTTAACATTTCGCGAGGACACGCGCGAACAACGCGCGTTGGCCTGCGTGCGCGGCATATTTACCGGCGCGCTCGTAAGTATTCCCCGATCCGTCCATCCTTGGGGAACAATACCCGAGCAGGGGGGCGATCGATAATATTACACAGAGGAAGACTCAATTACTGTCCAATTACGACATCACGTGGCCCTCGCATACAGAGTACGCCGAGTGCGGCTCGGTCGGAAATGCCACGGCGAGATAGAGCGTGACTGCCAATGCCGAGGCGTAATGCCTCAGGATCAGGCGTATTCTCGCAACGTCGATTCTATTAATTCCGTCCGCGTGGCGAGCCGTCGGATTTGTCAGATCCGATATATAGCGAGCGAGCGATGCCGGAAGCCTCCTCCTGCCGACGACGAAGTAAGCCAAAGTCACTCGCCGGAAGTTCGAACCCGCGCCACGTCATCATCGCGTTACGTGCCCGCCGCGGGCTCGCCGGCCGATCACGCGGAAAGCGATCGCGCAGCATCCCAGCATCCGCGGGCGGCTGCACGTGTCCTTAATGCCTTATTAGCCCCCTTCCTCGCGAGGGGAAATCCGCGCCGCGGAGGAGAGGAGAGGCACGGCCCGCGTGAGACGGTCCCGGCCCTCGTCCTCGTCTTGGCTTCTTTCACGTTTCCGCGAGCGGCGGGCGATCGTATCGGCCGCTCACGATTTCTGCTGCGCCGGCAGATCGTGTCGGCTGCCGCCGAGAGCGTCGGCTATCGTCGAGCGACATAAATTATTAATGCGCCTCCGTCGCGATCGTGAACCACCACCGACCGCCCCGCGGATCCGCCGATCCGCCGCTCGTCGTTAAAATCATACCTTGGACCCGGACGGCGGGGCAGGGGAGGAGGGGGGAGCCGCGGCGGCGGCGGCGGCGGCGGCGGCGAGCGAGAGAGCGAGGCCGTGATTGCCGCGCGAGGGCACAAACTCGCGAATCACGAGTCGAAACGGCCCGACCTCGGCATCGGCTCGGCGGGGGTGGCTCCTGCGGGAGGCGGGAGGGAGGGAGGGGGGGGGGATAAAAACGTGGGAAACCGTCTTCGTTAGAGTCCAGCTTTCCAAGGCTGCCACAATGGCCGCCCGGCTGAGACTGCCCCCGGGGGCAGCGGTCCTTTCGTCGCTCACGAATCTCGAACGGTGAAACTGTCGTCCGTGCGGAGGAATGAAATGTATAAAAGCGGCTTACGTGTCCCCCTCGAGTTTAATATGAACTATTTCTGATGGAGCCTTTTATGTCTGCCCTCTCCCCTTCGTTTTTCTTCTCTTCCTCCTCCTCCTCCTCCTCTTCTTTTTTTTTTTTTCTTTTCTCTTCTTTCCTCTTTTTTTCCTCTACGTTTGCGCGGGCTTGCGATCCGCTGTAGGATGTAACGTGCGCGCATGCGGTGGATTTCTATCGAAGCGAGGCACGCCTCCTTGGATTCTCAACTGCCTGTGCAATGGAAAGAGCCATTTGTTTATACAGAGAGAAAGAGAGAGAGAAAGAGAGAGAGAGAGAGAGAGAGCGAGCGAGCGAATCAGAGAAGAGGACGAGATGTTTTTTGAAACGAGAGCGCTCAAATCTTCTTTATCAGTTAACGTTTTTGTTAACGATTTTGGGTCTACGCATTTTAATATTCTTTTTCGGAAAATTACTTTTACCAACGGATGTGATAGGAAAGTTTCCTTCGATGCTTGTTTCGCTCGATTGATTTTTATTCATCAGTTTGTGACAGCATTCGTGGCAGAATTATCTTCTCGTTCGCTAAATCCGGTTTTTCTAGGTTTTTTCGCAAAATTAAGTCGCAAGTTGTGCCATGATTCAACCGTTACATTGTAATTAGGATATATATATATATATATATATATATATATATATATATATATATATCTGAATCTTAAGGTCTTTTCTATCCCCTCCCATTATGAGAGAAAGAGATAATTTAATCATTGCAATATCGCGATAATAATTGCTTCCGCGCTTGAAAAATTTCATCTTCGTCAGTCATTTCTGTCGAGAAATTAAAACGTTTCTCGTAATTCATAACTATCGTGATATCCTGTTGAAGATGCGCTTTATGCAGCCGCAAACTCGATTCTTCTGAAACCAAACTAAAGCGGTTTACCTCGTGCCATAAACGGTGCAATTGAATCCTGACTTTCTTGATATAAACTTCCTTTCCTATTGCCTCGATCGTTACTTCCCTTCTCGGGAACTTCAAACAGTTATTTTACAAGACTTTAGGACTCGAAGCTTCACATTATATTCCCTCGCTTTGTGAGATATTACGTTTTAATGTATCGCATGTATCGATAAAAGTACTGGGATATCAGTCGGATCGAAATTGAATATCGAAATCATCAAATCGAAATTGAAACGTGACTCTGAACGTTTAACGAAACATATTTTATTTACATCGTTTTATATTAGAATACATAAAATGTGTAATCTAGAAACTAGAAAAATGGAGCTAGCCTGCGAAAAATGGAAGAAATAAAAGTATCGAAGAGAGTAGAGAAGACACACTGATTGTACACTATTGCAAGCTACGTAATTAGCTATGTAATTTTTAACAACAAGACTGTTGTTAAACAAATAACAACGCGCCTTCGTTTCGCGCAATACTGTCTATATTTTTATTTATTGCCGGTCCGAGGGAGCGTTCAGTAAACATGAGAGTCGTTAGAGAACAAACAATCTTCTTTAATTACTTAACAATATCGGGATACTCGCGCTAACTCGCTAGCGAGCGTTGCGCAATTTTTGCCTTCTCGACGCTCTTGGTATTATCGAGCGATAACAATCTTCTTTTGTTTCGACAAGGGTTGCTCAATCCAGTGGCGACGCGTAAGCTTGCTTGCATCGAGAACATTCCAAAGTCAAAAATGGCATATATGAAATTCTTAACGAAGACATAAACCGGTGAATCTCTTTTATCAATTTATAATGCAATCTTAAAGCAAGATTTATATTATATATATATATATATATATATATATATATATATATACGTGACAAAAACTGTCACGACATAATATTTGGATGTACGACGATAATCGAGAGAGCTATATCGCGGCGTATCGAAAAGAAGTTCGGGATTGCGAGGCCGTTAAAAATTCCTCGTCCATCTCCGCGTGGTCTATAAAACACTTCTTTACTTGCGTCACGTTCTTGAGATTTTATTGCGGCACGAAAATACCTCATAACGCGCGTCACCCAGTGAATCTCGACTCTCCTCTGCAGCGTTCTTCGCTTTTTATTCTTCAGCTTCAGCTACGTCTCCTTCGGCGGGAGAAGCTTACATAAATTCGGATCCTTTTATATTACGTCTATTCTCTTCTTCAAGTACCGCGCGCCTTTACTGCCTGATAGCACGTATCGCGGCCGAGTTTATGTCCCGCCGCCGAATATTTAGAGGAACCCCGCGTAACGGCAGCGTCGTCGAGTTTCACTCGAAAGTAATCCACGTGCCTCTCGCCGGAGAGAGATGATCGAGCCTCCATTCGATCTTGAACGGCGAATGCACCCCCTCTCCTGCGGTCCCCGGGAAGGCAAAAGAAAGGAGGAAAGAAGAAGAAGAAACCCGCCTGAAAGCGCGGACTGCCAGGAGTTCGGATCGATCCCTGATCCTTCCTTTCTCGCTCGCGGCGGAGCTGTTTGGGATTAGCTCCCGGGAACTTTGATTGAAATATGTTTTGCCGGGTCGTTTACCGTCGCCGTTATATCCCGGCGACCGTTATTACGATACTTTGCCCGACCTCAAAGACGAGGATCGGAGCATTCGCCGAATTATCAAAGCGCGCGACCAACCGCCCTTGACAATTCCGGACGAAGCGCGCGACGAGGATCTCGCTCGAACGAAATCGCATTATCGCGATCTCTCGACCTTTCGAGATTCGATATCGACCTACTGGATGCGCAATGAGCCTAACTCGTCACATTCCTCAGCGCGGCATCGATGTCGCGGCGCGACGAAGCGAAATTGCGACGTGTAGCCTCTTGTTCGCTGCAACTAGAAAGAGAGAGAGAAAGAGAGAGAACATTCTTCCGCGATAGTCTCTATTTTTAGCTCCGCGCCGCGCAACGTGCAGCGGCCGCGAGAATTTAAGAAGCCATTAAGAGTTTTACGAGCGCGATATTTCATCGTGGTAGCTCAAGGAGGTCACACCGCTGGCCGCTCTCCTATCTCCATCATTGTAAAAAGTATCGCGCGCCCCATCGGCGGAAACGTACGCGCGCTCAATCGTCGCGGCGTTCCGAAAAGAAGCGGAGGGAAACGGAAACGAGAGCGAGAGAGAACAAGAGGGGCGAGAATAAATCTTTCGCGGCACGCGCGGTCGGTCGGCTGCATTCCGCAGCCGTTTCCCACGCAATGCGCGTCCCTGTGAGAGAATCGGCGGCAGCCGCCGATCACTCGCTTATATCGGCTGCGTCTGCAAGTCTATGCGTGGAACGGAAGACGCAAATGTGACGGGCGCTATCGCGGCTGTCGCCCCGCGCCCGCGCCCGCGCCCGCGCGTCACGCGCGGCGAAGTGTCTCTTGATCTCTGATAAAAGGGGCGCCGGCTTTAAGAGGGACTTGCTGGCGCAAACGTCTCGCGCGCGTCAACTCGCGGGGGGAGGGATCTTTCTCTCTTTCTCTCTCTCTCTCTCTCTCTCTCTCTCTCTCTCTCTCTCTCTCTCTGACGGCATCGAAAATCCATAAACGACGCGAGTGCGTTCGCCGAGTCGTCGCCGAAAGTCGTTGCCGCGGAATCGTCGGTACTCCGAGCCGGCCGGATCGACATCGTCTTGCTCCATCGGGCGCTGCGAAATATTGTTTTGAGGAATACCGGCTCGGACTCGACTGCGCGCCCTTATTGCTTCTCGCTCCGCTGGCGCGGAATACGATTGTTTTATTATACGATCTTCGTCGCGAACTCGGAAAACTTCTGCCGCCTTTTTTCTCCCTCCCAGAGACGAAGGCAGGGAGGGAGGGAGGGAGGGAGGGGGACTCCCTCGCCCTCCCCGCGACTTGGATTCCATTTCGCATGCCGTCACCTCGCCCCCTCCCCCCCCCCGCCGCCGCCGATAGTTCTCAAGTTCGACGAGCTCGCCCGCGGTTACGATTCTCCTCCTCCTCCTCGTCATCCGGTAAACAAACGTTGATCTTGGCGTGATACCTCTCTCTCCCCCTCCACCGAGGGGAGGGGGGGGGCGGGAGGGAGAGCTGGGCTCTCCGCGATTTACCTATATCGACTCGGAGAAACTCGCCGAGTTACGGCCGTCGTATCCGAGACACGCGAGGCGCGCCTTCCGCGAGTTTCATTGCCTTCTTCCGCCCGCGTTCTGCTTCTTCGTGGCACATCGCGCGAGAACTCGGCGGCGTCGCGATTCGCGAGGTCCGCCATCGACGGGGATTGTCTGAGGGGTAGGGAAAGTCATATGTAGTCTCTCGATCGTAGGATGGCTGTGGCGGCCGAGCGATGAAAAATATGAAAGATTTATCGCGAGGTCGAATTGGCGCCGGCGAGTATATTATTCCGAGATAACAAGGAGCTGAAGGATAACAGAAGCCGCAGCGGCATGCAATCTCTGAAGGTGTGCGTCAGCGTTGGGCGCGATACGTTCACTTACGTGTGTGTATATCGGGCAAACACGTGCCCAGAAAGTCTTGGGAGGATTGCCCGCAGGCACGTCTGCTAGGAAGCTGCTAAATCGCTTCTCTACGATCCATTTGGAGCCGAACAGTCGCATTATCGTTCTCGCCCGTAGGCTGTTTGCGGATCCAAAAAGGCTATTAAAATCTCCGCGCCGGCCTCGGAATTCAACGGGAGGCTCGCTAAAGGGCGACAATTACATCGACATTCCGATCGCGGCGAATAATCGCCGGCCTTTTGCCCTTCTTGCGCATTCAGCGCTCATCGATCGCGAACCCTCCGCCAGAATCCGCAGCGGATTCCCGGTCGATTCGGTCTTCCCTTTCAGAGAAACAGAGATAGAGAGAGAGAGAGAGAGAGAGAGAGAGAGAGAGAGAGAGAGAGAGACGCGCACGGACACAGGCGCAGGGAGAAGTAGTCGAAGCAAATCAAAGTAACTCGATAATGTTGCGTGAAAGTATGTTTTTACGTCGTCGGGGCGACTCGGGAGGAAGCCTCCCCTGATTTGTCCGGACAGGCCGGGGCCGCCGCTGCGACTCGTAACGAGCGACATCCTGAACGCCTGAGCGCGATGAAAAATTGGATTCTCGGAAGTCGCGTTTTCGCATGAACGGAGCAGAATCCGGCATAACCGCATCGTCACGACCCGACCGCCGTCGTCGTCCTTTCGGCGTGCGCCAGTCGGCCATGACGAGCGGTAGTGTCCGCTTTTTGCAGACGCGCGCTCCGCGGCGAAACAAATTGTCGCTGCCGGTCGCCGCAACGTGAAAAACGAGATTCCTCCCGCTCGGGGCCGCGAGACGGCGGCGCGGTCCCCGCGCCATTTTCCCGCGTCCCGCGCGCCCGAGCAAAAACCGAAGCCCAATGAGCTCCCCTCTTTCTCTCTCTCTCTCTCTATCTCTCTCTTCATCCTCTCTTCCCTCGCGTGGCCGCGCGATGGAAATAATCACCCTCCTCGCTCCGCGCCACCGGATAGCAGCCACTTTTTGCCCCGCGCTGCTCGTTCCTTTCCCCTCCCCCTTCGCCCGTCCGTCCGTCTTGCCGGATCATCGAGTTATTCCGCTGCCGATTAGCCCACCACCGCCCCGCCCCGCGTGAATTAATCGCCGGCTTCTTCGCTTCTTCGGTGAATGTTGGCGTAAACGAGGGTCTCGGTTGTTCCGCAACGTGTGCGTTCCACTCGATCGTAGAAAACGAGTTTCTTTAATGGGACGGCTGTGCGAGTTTGGTGATATCCGTGCCGGATATCTCTCATTCTTTGGAGACAAACGAGCGCCAACATGTTGCGCGCCCCGGTGCTGCAGGTGCAACATTAAACGCGATGAGACATTTCACTGTCCGATGTTGGAGGCTTTCCGGCCAGAAACGATTAGCGATGGATAGTCGGATGTGGACTGGAGGTAAAATTGAAAACCTGATGTTGACCTCATCGCTTACAAGCGATACTCCGTTGTACTCGCGAAGGAACCGCGAGCATCCCTTAAGATGCTCGACGAAAGAGCCCAGTCCAACTAGAATCGAGAACTAGAACCGAACTGGAACAAGCTACTCGCCTTTTATGTGCTACTGTTGTTCTTTTGTTTTGTCGGCAAAACAAAAGAAAAGAAGCCGCGATGTGTCATCGTTACTGAGATATCGATGGCATCGTGCGATACGCCATATTTGGCGCACCCCTGCCCGAGCTACTCGATCCACCCGGGTGGGAAGATTGGCGAGCGCCTCGTCGCTTCTCAATATCCAACAATGCCGACTTAAAAGGCGGCGGCGGCGGCGCGATTGGAAACGTCCAAAGGGCCAAAAGTCCGAACATTGTCGTTCTTACGTAGCAAGGAGAGCGAACGAGTAATTCCACTTGCCCGGATTGATATTAATCGGAATAAAGTAGCGTCAGTGGTAATTTATTAACGTTCCCTTGTTTATCCGCGCTAACGAGGTATTAATGCGCTCCGAGCCTATAAAGAGAAGCACTTCCCCGTGACAGCGTTGTTTAACCGAGTTTCGTGATTAAAGACTCACTGCCGGCACTAAACAGAGCTCCCACCCCCCCCCGGCAGTCCCGCCCTGACGCACGTCGAGCTTCCCGGTAAACGTGCTCGATAGGCACGCGCGCTCGCTAATTATAACAGATAGCGGACGGTGAAGGAAAAACAATTTGCGCCTTATCGGGCACGCCGTGGGCGCGCTTCGGCCGACGTAATTGCGGCCAAATGAGCTTCGCCCACCCGTCGACGCCGACTTCCGCGAGTCGCGGAAGGCTTTCGCAGGCATCCGTCGCGCCGTAGCGACGTGGCGTATCTGCTTATTCACCCGGCCTCGTAATGGGGCGGATCTCCCTCTCCCCGCCGCCCCTCTCGCCCTCCCTTCCGCGTGACGAACAAAGCGAGGAGCGAAGAAACGAATTGGCAGACCGGGAGAACGACAGACGGGAGTTAGGGGTTCCGGTAACTAAGAAGATGGAGGGCTCGCGGAGAGGGTGCGCTGGAAACCGAGAGGAAGAAGCGGCAAGGGGGATAGCGGGGGTAGCGGGCGGGGGAGGAGGAGAGGAGAGAGATCGAAGTCACTGCTGGTGGTGGTTACGGCGGTGGCACGACGATCCTCGTACTATCTCCGGTGGAACAAAGGGTGGCTCACCCCACGGTGGCCCGACCGGAAGCTGGGCTCGGGGAGGGAACGGAAGGCACCCTGAGACCCCGACTTCCGGTTACTGCCTTTCATATCCAGTCGCTCCTTCGTCGCTCCTCCATCGCGCGCGGATTCCTCCGCGCGTACACGCGAGCGCAGACGCTCGCTATATATCCAGAGCCTAATAACTCGGCCCTGGGAATTGGCTTCGCGTTGCTCCGAAATATCTCCTCATTTGCCGCCACCCCCGTCCCCCATCCTCCTCCAGCCGCCGCCTCTTCTTCCCTCGTGCGCGTTCCCTTCTCGATTACGCGTCTTGGCTGGCGCGTGTTTGCAGTGGCTCTGAATGGAGGAGAAAATCGTTCGGATGTAAACGCGAGGGGGAGTTTCGCGACTCCGATGAAAACCCTATTCTCAGATGTCGCGTGTATTACGCGTGTATTACGCGTCGCGTTTCCAGCGTGCTGTTTGCTTACGCATAACCGGCGCGTTCGACGGCCATCGTGGATTCTAGTGATCGCAATCGCAATCAATCGCGTGGAATTCCAAGTTCGGCTTGATCCGGCTGAATCCGCGGCGAGCGCGACAGATCGATGCTCTCTTTAATCGGCGACAGCGGCAGTTAACGGCGCATCCTTGCCCGAGCAATATCTGGCAATCCGTGATCGATCGCGAGCGATAGCCGCGAGCTATGCCAGTGTCGGATTCATCGGTCCACGAAAACTCGCCTTATTGGCCGATCCGTTCGCCCGAGGCTGCGAGGCTGCGTCGCTCTCTGTCGCTCTCTGTCCCCGTAAAAGGCAGCTCTTACGAAGGCGACTTGGTCGCCAGACGACCACGCTCGACGCCGCCATAAACACGCGTATTCGAGAAACGATTAGTTGCGGGTATCGCGTTGTATACGCGATTTCACGTATGATGCGTCTCGGATCATTCGCGGCGCGATGGATCATTGCACGCGTAGGTGCGTCGTTCCGGAGAGAGAGAGAGAGAGAGAGAGAGAGAGAGAGAGAGAGAGAGAGAGAGAGAGAGAGAGAGAGAGAGAGAGAGAGAGAGACGCGGAGGAAGACTCCAGCCGTTCCGATGCTGGCTGTTAGTTGGCCAGCTGTTAGTCCCGGTCTTGTTGACAACGCGCGCGCGATGTAATCAATCGGTTCGTGATCGCCGGCTATTATCAGACACGAAGCGAGATAGGCTGGATAGTATAAATTGGATAAACATATTATAAACTGATAAATTAAATGCTAACAAAACTCGTGCAGGGCTCTTCTGTTATCACATGTTACATATTTGCGGCTGTAACTACGCCGATTTATTATTCTACGCAGCTATAGCGCAAACTATACGATTATGCTAATTGTACCGATAATGTCATGATGCTACAAATCAAGGGTGTTAAATAATTCGATAACTCAGGGTGGGATCGAGGGATTTTTGTATGTCGTAGGGAGCAACGTTGCGCGCAACACATGCAAAGAGATGTTATCCGAACGCTTTGCTCCAACTATTCAAGTCCGCGTTGTTGCTTCAAGGCTTCGAGTGCTGGCTTTACGCGAAGCCTGTTCCAATTTCACAAACGTCCGTAATCCCTTCGGGATAAGGAAGTCCGCTCTCATCGACGAGACGGAGACGAGACGAGACCGAGTTGGACGAGCGCATGGCGAGCGGACGACGCGCCAGTCGTTGGCCAGGAAAATTCTCTTCATCGCAGCGACGTTATATCACCACCTTGTCGCCGTCCTCGTAAAACTGGCTCTCAGACAACGCGGGGTTAACTTATTTACAAGACGCGGTTATGGTCGTGTAAACACGTCCGGCGTACAGGTTCATTTACAGGTCCATAACGCGATGGTGAGTCGCGATATGAGCGTTCGCATCGGTAATGGCGACGCAATAGGGTGCCATGAAGCAGGGTTTTTCTGGAAGAGCGTGGTTTATACGATCCGCAACTCTGCTGACTTTGATGTCGCGTCAATGCGCGCGTTGTCTTTAACGCCTCTCCTTTCGACATTGTCGATCCTTCCTGCACGATAGTCGCGGAACCATCTCGCTTGGATTTACGGCACCCAGACAGACTCGCAAGCTAGTCAGAGCAATGAATACTCGACGATCGATGCGCTTATGAGAAAAGCGCGAGATGACGAAATGACGACGACGGGGAGGAAACGTCTGCTGGTGGATCCAGCAATTATACGCCAGCTCTACGTTTCTCTCACGGAGAAGAATATCCCTCTCCTCGATGAGGAGATGTTTTCCGGGCGATGACGTGGCTGCTCGAAAATCCGGATGGCGATTCCGGGAGCATGGCAGAGACGAGTCGTCGCGCGCGCGATTCGTCAAACGATCGTACGATCCTAATAAATTAACGCCGCTGTCGCCGCAGTGGCAATAGCCACTGTTCATTTTGTCTCACGGGCGCGATAAAACCCAGACGAGAGGAGCAGATCCTTGCGAGTAGTAGCATAACGGCGGTGTACAGCATGTTCTGTAAAAGACACGACGGAACGTCGGTAGGTGCCCATTAAGGTCGTTTCTGCCTGGAAGGACAGCGGTCGCAAAATCAATTACGTCAGAAGCTCGTGGATCCGGGAGATGGCCTCGGCCGTTAACATGCTGGGAGGATCGCAAGTCGACGACAGGGTCGAAAGTGTAGGCAGACTCCTTCTCACGGACGCATAGACCAAAGTCGATAACTCACTCGGCTTCATCGAGATACAAAATAAGCACGGGCTGACTAACTTTTCGCGACAAGAGGACTTGCTGGCGAACAAGAGTCGGGAGACGCATTGTCGACTCGATCGAACTCGTCTCTGCTCTGAACGTTCGTTTCCTCGCCGATTGGCCATTATTTATTGGCCCTCCTCGGGAGGGCTTATTATTCCGCGGAAACGCGGGATTACGTGTTTTCCACTCTGGCGGAATAATTTTTAACTCTCTCGAGCGCGTTTCCTTTGGTCTTGCCGGGCTGCGGGAGATCACTGGGCGTTCGCCTCGGATGCGCCTGCAACGGAAGAAGGATTAACGCAAGTAAGAAGATACATCGCTAGGAAGGATACGTCTGCTAGCTCGGTTTCATAAAAGGAAGCCCTGATTATCCGCAAGAACTGTAACGAAGAGCGACGTGCTATTGATCCACGCCACGTTTCACGACGTGAAATACACGAATTTAACGAAGCACGAAGACGAGAAGACGGGAACGGTGTACGGGAACACCAACTATGCAGCAAGTAGCTGCCCGCTGATGCGTGATTCATAGTGCTAGTCGAGTAGTTGAACCTCAGCCTCGAATACGATTAACCGCAGCGAGGGCGAATGCTGCCGCGTTGATCGCTCGCTCGCCCGCGCGCTCGCGCGGGCGCACCGTAATCCCGAGATTATGTCAGAAGTAAGAAAGCAATGACGACAACGATAACTGAAGCGCGACACGCACGCCTGCATAAATCGTCGTCCTATCGAGACGGGCTCAACCGAATCACGAACGAGTATTTATCACGTTCATGAACGTCCGCATGAAACGTCGCTCGCATTTTACCGATGTATATTTTATCCTAATGTGCACAACCGTCCTATATATATATATATATATATATATATGCACGCTGTCGCTTTTTGTTAATTCGTTTGGAGCGCGCGTTTCCCTCGTCTTTAAATATCTTTGGATATTAGACGTCACTTCGCAACGTCACTTTGCCGATAACATTCGTCGTCGAGGGCGAATGTTACCATTTCCGGTAAGTTAACGCGAGCAAATGCGCGTGGCAGAGAGCAAGACTGTGCGAAAGAAGGAGACAGAAAGGGAGACGCAGGCAGAAAGAGAGAGAGAGAGAGAGAGAGAGAGAGAGAGAGAGAGAGAGAGAGAGAGAGAGAGAGGGAGAGGGAGGGGAGGAGGGGGAAGAGAAGAAGAGAGGGAGCAGGATCGTTAATGCAGTTGCCAAGCGAGCTTCTCGGACATTTTCAAGCCATCTTTGAGTCGTCTTTGAAACCTCACCTTTGATGAGCCGCCACCGACTTGCAGAGCAAGGCTGCTGGCTTTAATAAGAGCCTGGCAAGCGCCGCCACAAAGGGATGCCACAGGAAATTTCTATGTCTCGAAGATAGAGTGGTCGAGGAGAGGAGAGAGGGTGGCGGCTCTCTAGATGCGCTAGTTTTCATGCGTATTTCTCTCCATTGCGTGTCCTTTCCCTCGTTCCCCTTCCCTTTCTTTTATTCTCTCCGTCCATCTCTCCCGTTCACGTCCGTTCTCTCCTGCTAACTGTTTTAAATGCAAATAACACAATTACCAGGGGAGCGCGTGCGACAGGTGCGCTTCTTCGACAGGGCGCATAATTCATGTCGGACCGCAGAGGGGATACAAAGTAGGATTACGGGATTAACTCTGGATTCGTCTGATTCAACGTCGGATGAGCTATTAATCGGGCGGATCGGGCGGTTTAGCGGCGCGAGTGAGGCAAAAAATACGGGCAATTGAAATTGTAAAAACATGGACGTGACATGGTCGCGCTGGAAATCGCTGTTGGCGGACATCTCGCGTTTGCTCGTTCCTCGCGTCAGCCGCGTTATCGGTCCGTCCCGAAATGGTTAACGCGAGCGTTGAGAGAACGTAAAATATGATCGCGTCGCCCGACGCCTTCGCGGAGGCGCGTCTTAACAATTATCTCGTCCCCGAGCGAAGCCGCCTCGTGACGCATTCCGTCCCCGAGTTTCTTCCAGCAGCCCCGCAGGCTGCCTCGAAATTCCTCGCGAGCTTCCCCACCGACGCCACCTTTGTACGCTATATCCAGCCGGCCTTTTTCGCCGTCACGCGCCCTCCGTTCCCGGCTCGCCCTCCCTTATTTTCCTATCGTCCTCGCCATTCTTGTTCCCTCTTTGTTGCCTACCATAGCCGTTTCCTGCGGATCACCCCTCGTTCGCGCGCGCCACTCTACGCCCTCGCCGCAGAGGGCATCGTAGGATGGAACGAGCGGCGGCCAGCAAATTGATATTAAATGCCGAGGTTGGTCACCTTGTATATTTCTTTATTAACTTGGCGGAATGGGCCATCCGAGAGGGAAAGACGCGTTCCTTATAAAGGGACGCATCTTCCTTCGTTCCATCCTCGACCCTTTTCCATTCTCGTATTCGTGCACCGTGCACCGTGCACCGTGCAAGGGTCGGTCCTCACGTTACGTTTCAACGTCGGTCTTCTACCTTGGGCTCGCGCCGCGACGAACGCTGAAAGCGGATCATCGCGCTCCTTCGAAGATTGATGAAGAGCACGCGTGTTGCGAAAGGATCCGTAATTGAAAAAAATTGCTGCGAGGAACGATTGCCGAGGCGTTATCGAGGCTTGCCGGGCTTAACGCTTTCCAGGCATGAACGGGCGAAAACGGCCAGCTAATTCTTACGGAAGGTTCCCAAGGTTCCCCTTGGCGCGAAGAACGGCGACAAGATGAGAGACAAAGATAGAGAAAAAGAGGAAGAACGAGAGAGAGAGAGAGAGAGAGAGAGAGAGAGAGAGAGAAAGCGCGCGGGACATGTCTCTGTTAATTAACAGCCACGTGCGTCTCATTAACGGACTTTCAACCACAAATCACGGCATGGCATCGCGCGGCTACGAGCATAAATACCAATTATGCGTAACTCGTACGGCTCACCGGCCCGGAGCGTTGGAGGGTGCGCGAAGGGCTCCCCAAACCGAGATTCAACCAAGCATAATTGTAATGCATATAGGCCACCGAGGGGTGACTCGAGATTAAAACTCCTTTCTCGAAATTAGACCGGGGCGGCGTTCCTCTCGGACGACGGAACGTCGTCGTCAACTTCGCCGTCGTCATCTTCCGCGCAATAAAAATCGCTGGCCTGGCCTTATCAATTTTACTTAACGAGGAGGCATTCGTCGCGGCGACGTGAAAGGCCTTCTCTGAAAGGTCTCGACGTCGAGCACGCTCGCGTATAAATCGTATCGACGCGTTCTATTTTTTGCCGGCTATCGATGCGTTCGTGCTCGCTTTCTCTCTCTCTCCCTCCCCCCCCTCTCTCTCTCTCTCTCTCTCTCTCTCTCTCTACGCGCCTCTATGCCCAAAGTGATCGTTGGCCGGCACTTAAAAGCGTCCGATGGACGCGCAAGCACAGCGCGAAAGTACCGTACTTAAGCGGAATCGATCTCGGGGGCCGGTCCAACGATAATTTCTAGCTTGTATAAATTAATTACCCTCGCCATCGACCGCCAAGCACTACCTCTATTCTCGTCCGCTCCTTCCCTCGCTCCCTCTTTCTCTTTCTTCCTCCCTCTCCTTCCTCCCTCTTCCTTTGCGAGCCACTCTGTAAATTAGCCAGTGCATTATGGGACGCGATTTATTAATACAATCTGGCCGCACGTAAAAGGCGCCGGGCGCCAATTACCGCGCCTTCTTGACGCCGGAGCTACCGCGACGCGTTACATCGTAAACCGCACGCGCGCGCCACACCGCGAGAGGAGGAACAGCGAGTGCTAAGCTGGCCCGAGCGTTTCTCGCGGACTCAGCCCCTGAAGTATCCATCCCCCGCGCGCGGACGAGCAAGTCTCGGAAGGCGAGACGACGATGACGAGCAAACGCATCCTTCCGGCGCGTTTCCGCGGCCCTTCCGCGGCCTTTGGCCGGTCGGCTGCTTTTTGACAGAACTTGTTTGATTCCTACCCCGACTTACGTCGGGGATCCGTCAAAGAAAATTACGTTCTTCATTCGCAACGGCGAGTCGCCGTTCGGGAATCGAAACTTGCAAACGGCGAGCCCGCTTCGTCATTACGCCCGCCCGGCTGTTAATTAATTCGTGAGCGCGCCGGCCAAGCGATACCAAGGACCGGAGACAAATCAAACAACACGGGGCGTTTATCGCGATAAACCTCGACTCGCGATGACCTCGCTCGCGCCCCCTCCCCCGCCCGGTCGCTGAAGCCACTTCAATATCCGCTCGCATTACGTTACGCGGAGGGGCTCGACGAGCCCTAGGCGTATTTACAGTTGTGTACGCACGCATTTATTCAAGTTTTAATGCGGCAAAGTAATAGACTCTGAATACAAGATAGGCATTAGCCTCCTTTGCGAGCACTTTGCCGCTCCTATTAGCCAAGTTTCTCCTAGTGATTAAACCTCAAGCAAGTCACTCGGAAGCTTTTCGACGTTAACTCAGCTTCCCGTTGGTATTCAAGATTTCAAGCAATTTCGCTCGGCTGCATTGTCGCCGTCGCCGCCACCGCCGTCTCGCGTTCGCCGTGTCTCGCCTTTTGCACTCGCTGCGAATTGTTCCGCTCTGCTTAGAAAAGAGTAGGCGCGCGGCGCGGTTAAAGCGCAGCAGCCGGGACAAAATTTTCGTCGCGCGTTTCGTCAGGAAACGATCTCCTTTGCGATCCTTTGCGACGATTCGCGGAAGCGCATGCGCGCCAAGCACGTGTCGCGCTCGATTTCACGCTCGATTGGCGAAACTTCGCCGGGAATCGCAATCGCGCTGCTCCGTCGATTTCGATGCAACTGATTTTGTAATTACTCACCAAATTGGATTTTGATATTTAGCCACGCTCAGGGCCCGACAAAGTGAACAGTTCAATCGCACTCGATGGGATCGATCGAACGTTTAGTTTATCTTCTGCTATTTATAAACAAACTATCCGGTCGCATTACACCGCGTAATATCGAGTTTGCCTGCGCCATGGTGTATTCCGTTGGACTCTTCGTCTGTGAGAGGAATAGCGAATTACGAACGTTACAGGATTCCTGTTCGATGTAGGCCAAGTCCTGGATTCTGCCACTTCATCTTCTTGTAGAACCGTGTCTGGCTGTCCTCCTGTGAATGTCCAACTTTCACACCAACGTTTTGGAAGTCATCTATTTTTTTTCTTGCAATCTTTGCAAGCCGCTTAGCCGTCCAGCCTTTTATTTACACAAGATCTCGTACTCGTCTTCTCTGTCCATCTCGCGACATCCTGAATCTCATAGATGTGCGCACCTTAGAGCCTTCGGTCCTTCAGGTTGAAAAATTCGATAATTCTTCCACGTTATCAAGTATTCCTTTTAATTCGCGAGCCGCGACCTGGCGCGCTTTCCAGCGCGAGGGTCTTTGCCGAAGGCAGCCGGAAACTCAAACATAATTAATATCGCAATACTCGGCGTCCCACAGGAATAGCCGATATTATGTACGCTGGAGCGGCGAAGAATAAGAACGAAGGGTGCAGCGCAGGATAATACCAGGGCCGCCTAATAAACCACTGGATATTCGGTAACTTGGCCTGAATGGAGTCATAACACAAGTAGATACCGAGAAGGCGCGTTCCTCCTCCGAACGTATCCTTCGAGGGACGATCGGCATGGGGGAAACCGCCCCCTCGGGGCTTCCCCGGAGACTACGAGGGACTCTTTATTTAATACCCCCAGGCTGGTGTCAAGGAATATGTATTATAGCGGAGCGTCGTCGTTTCGGCACTTATTCGCCTTGTTCCTCGCCTCGTTACTTCCGCCGGATTCAACGACCTCGTGTCTCGAGGTCACCGGTTGTCACCATCGGGATTTCGACGGTCGACCGGTGATGTCCGTTGACGAAAGTCGATCAACGATCTATTCGTAATTCGGTAAATGAGATAACATTCTCCGTAATCCTGTAACGGAGGATGTTCCCGGCGCGTTGCATCGCGCTGAGAAAGTTCCACCATGTATATTTCTAGCACGTCCTCCGAAACTCTCATATGATGAACTTACTTCGACTTGCGAACTTCCTGTGAAAAACTGGCGTAGCGGCGGCGCGCTCTTTCTCCTCCTTGACACTCGCTACGTGGGCAAACTCTTCTGGCCCGCGTAACTTGCCGAAGAGTTGCTGTCTACAGTTTTTCAATGTCTCCTCAGCCGCGAGTTGGGATTGGAGCCGCAGCGGCGACGAATCATGACGCGATGAACGTGAAAAATCGCAGTTTGCAGGCTTCAGGAGTGCTGCGACGTGACGTCGTGATCGTTTTTGGAAACGCGGATGAGGTCACGGAGTGAGTCCTTGCTGATGTCCGCTTCATGAGCGGACCTCGTCGAGGAGTCGAACAGTACGCTCGCGATGAGCGTACCGTCGTGTTTCACGAGCAATCGCTCTCTCTCTCTCTCTCTCTCTCTCCCTACCCTCGCGGTAGCGTTTTACGCTCGTTTGATCTCGCCGGTTTGTACGTAATGGCGAACGCAGCGAACATATATAGAGATAGTCGATATCGCGTACGTATCGCGTCCGAGATTACACGGGCTTTTACGTCTCGCAGCACGCCGCGAGACTTAATTAAGCACGCGCGCCGATGCGCGCTTTGCGCGCCCTTCAAGTCGCGCCCTTCATTTCCCTTTTCCACGCCGCGAGCTACATAATCGTCATGCCCATCGCGTGCTATTAATTAACGCGGATCACGGCGGAACTTCTCTCGCGGACGCCCGGAAACGAAACAATCCGTCGCGCGCGCTGGAGAACGCGTCGTTAACGCGTGTCGCGCGGAAACGCGACGCGGCCGAGGCACTCGCGCGATATTTCCGGCTCCTGGCGCGTCTCTCATATCGCGTTTTACGCCGGGGCTTCCCTCCCCGCCGGGGAACTTTTACAGGGAATTCTTGCGTAATACTTAAATATCGCGCGTTCAACGGTTACATAAAAATAGAACGCGCGCTGTTACGCGCGTCATGGAGATTTCGGAAAATGCAAAAATACGGGCAAATATCCGGGCCAACGGCGTATACGGTATTTGCCGGATACGGGCGATATTTGCTGCTGCCGGAGACACACGAAATTGAAGGGGACACCCTCCATGTATCGCGCACGGGACGGCAATATCCACTCTCGGTTTCTCTCATATACTTACTCTACGTTTATATACGCGCAGCTTACATACAGAAGACGGAACGAGACCCGGCTAAAATCACCTGACGCGTGTAATGCGTTTTTTATTAAACTCTCAACTCGCGCCCGCGCCGCCGCAGGCATGCTCTGCGTTAAGTACTCGCGGCACGGATGCGCCAAACGGATGCGTAACTCGCTCCTCGCGATGCGATATAGATCTGCAGGCATTCGTAGCTCGCCGATTCTTACTAATCATTACGTTTCATTTTGTTTCAGGTAAGTTCCCCAAACGGATTTTTGACATGCTAAGCGAGACTGGCGGGAACAAGGTAAACCTTGCTACCATTATTTACGCGGCCGCGTTTGCGATCGGCCTGGTTACCCGATGATTTATCCAGCCTGCGATACTCGCTCCTATCCCTATCTCTCTCTCTCTCTCTCTCTCTCTCTCTCTCTCTCTCTCTCTCTCTCTCTCCCGATTTCTCATTCGCGCATCGTTCCGGGAGAGAAACGGTTGGAGAATCGCAAGGGAAGGCAAGGGAAAAGGGGACAAGAAGCAGATTTTCGCTGGAAATCTGTTCCGCCGTCGATAATTATCTCTCCGACCGCTCACGTTTTTCGCTCCGGCGCGACCCGCATATGATGATCCCGCGCTCATTAGAGGCGTGAAACGATCGCGCCCGCAGAAGCGCGCGAGCGAGCGAGCGGGTCGTGTCGTCACGGCAAATCGAGAGACGCGGCTTTGCCATTAGCCGACACCCGCCGCGCCGCGCCACACCGCGATGCTGCGCACGGTCTCTCTCCTCTTCTTCAGCTTGCGCCACGCTAATTGGCAAACATCGGCCCGCGGTCGGCTTATCGCGATCGGCCCGGCGATTTTTGCAAATTACGACTCGCTCCTCGTTCGACACGGCTCCTCTCTCCCTCTCTCTCTCTCTTTCTCTCTCTCTCTCTCTCTCTCTCTCTCTCTCTCTCTCTCTCTCTCTCTCTCTGTGTTCGCTCGACGCTGGTACTGGCGCAGTTCACAGATCGGCGATAACGCGCTCGTCGATATCAAACACAGCGATCGGCCTTTCGAAATACACGCGGGTCTCCCTCCTCCCCGCCCACCCACCTCTCTCTTTCTCACTCTCTCTCTCTCTCTCTCTCTCTCTCTCTCTCTCTCTCTCTCTCTTTGTTTTATTTTCCCATGAGTTAAACGCGCCTCCCGCGTTTCAGCCGGCTCCGCTCGTCCGTAGGCTTGTATTTGCGCAGGTTCATTGGCGGGATGAGTGATGGCTCGCGACTTCGCGGCGAATGAAATGAAATCTGATTTTCGCGACGGATCGGGCGAGTTACTACTAGTCGTCGCATCGCCATTGTTGGTTATCGCGCGTGCGACTCCACAGGTTATTTATGAATCGCCGAGCCTCCGAGTGATTACGGTAACGCGGAGCGCGAGTTGGGATTTCTGCGTGTGCCGAAATAGAAAAAGTATGCGCGGCATGAGCGCGATCGCGATGGGTTTTAATCTGGGAAAATTAAAGTATGCGCCGGCGCGCGTATCTCCTTGCGTATCCTGTTACGCGCCGTGATTTCCTGTTTTTTTTTCTTTTTTTTTTTCTTTTATCTTTACCGGCTCGCATCGCGAAGCACGCGCGCGTGTCCGGGCGGCTTGGGCCGCGTTTGAAACGCGAATTTAAACGGGATGCGATACCGACAAGTGTCTTTCGCTCAATCCTAAGCTGTTCGGATATAATGACGGCACGACTGTGCACAGCGATTGTGCACAATTACGTATTAAATATCGTATTTACGTGAATCGTAGAATTCCCTCCCTTCCGCCTTCCAAAGCGCGTTGTTCGCGTATGCTACGTGCGTATGCTGGCTTTAACGTTGTCGCTTCGTAATTGTCGCAAACGTTAAAATAACGTTAACTCGTGAACAGCGTCGAGCGCTATGTCATAATATATTTCGAGACACGGTCACGCTAAGTTGCACGGTAAACGGAAAACACGCGGATAAATCTCGCAGCGCGGCAGAGAAAGAATGCATCGTGCCGCGCTGGGTTTCTGCGTCATCCGTTGTTTGAGTAATAAAATCGTACACACGCGGTAAACGCTCGTTCGGTCCGCGAATGTAATTTCCAAAATCACGAAGCTTTTACCGCGAAAGTCAGCGAGTGATGTCGCATTTGCGTCATTCTTACACAGAGTGTATCAGTGTTAACGCAGTGTGACACCGTTTATGTATTTATTTATTGCCGGTTCGAGAGAGCGTGTTCAGTAAAGATGAGAGTCGTTAGAGAACAAAACAACCTTCCTTAATCGTCAAATGACTTGACAGTTGCGAGTATCTGGATACTCGCGTTGATTCACTAACGAATGTGCGATCGTTGCTTCTGGCTTCTCGCAAGACACTGAAGACACCAATCTTTCGACGCCTGGTATCTATCGAGCGACAACGATCTTCCCTTTTTTTTCAATAACAGTTACGACTCAATTGGCTTCGTGAGTGCCGATACTCGACATAGAGCACTGTTTACATCACAGATAACATTCCAAACCCAAAGACAACGCACATGAAATCCTTAACGATCAATGTACAACGATTATCCGATTATCGATAGCTTAGCGCGTGAAACAAGCCTTCTGCTTCTCGTAGAAAACGAAGAATCGGCGCTGCTCGATATTTGTGATCGATGTAAGAGAGACAAACAGAGACAGAAAGAGAGAGAGAGAGAGAGAGAGAGAGAGAGAGAGAGAGAGAGAGAGACATCCGCGCGCGATCGCGCGCGAATAGTAACCCGCGGATGCAACGAGAGGAAATAATCTTCGAGCACGCGCTCGCACCGAAATCGAACGTGTACACGCATTTCTCTCTCTCTCTCTCTCTTCCCTCCTCTCTTTTCTCTGCTTTCTTTTTTTTTTTTTTTTTTTTTTTTTTTAAGCGACGACCAGTGCGCGAGGCATTTTTCGACCGAGCAGCCAAGTTTGCGGGTTTGCGCTTTTGTCCGCGGTAGCGCGCCAACTGTAGTTCAATCCCCAACCCCCTGCCCGCCCTCCGTCGCGGGCGCGGGAAAAGAGAGAGAGAGGGAGAGAGAGAGAGGAGAAAAAAAAAGGAAGGCAGAAAGTTCACCGGCAGGTGGCACGAAAAAATGGCCCGAAAAGGTTTGAATTGCGATGCGGCGAGCGCTACGCTGCACGAGCAAGCGGACTGGAAGCGTATCCGCCCCTTCCCCTCTCCCTCCTGGCCTGGTATATCCCGGTCCATCCGGGGCGACCAGCCATTCACTGCCGCCCACCCCCTCTGTCACTCCTTTTTTTCTCGTTCTCTTTCTTCCCTCGTCGGCGAAATTAATTTTACCGGCGCCGCCGCGATAACTCACGCTTGCGTGTCAACGCTTTGACGCACATAAAAATCTCGTTGCGGTCGAGTCCGGCCGGCGCGCATGCGACTCGCGTGCGGCCCGCGAGACCGCACCGCCGTTGCATCAGCTCCGCCGCGCGCGCGGGCACGCGGACGGAAAGAGGAAGAGCGCCGGAGGGGAGAAGAGGAAAACCGCGCGCGGCGCGTCGTATAACACGGAATTACAACCGCGCGCCAGCGCGGGGGGAGGAATGCGGCGGAGGCGGAGCGGAATGCGGCCCCGGCGACGTAAAGTGCCCCTGATTTCCCTGAGAAAGATTATTTATCTCCGCGGCCCGCTTATCCGGATGATCCAATTGCGCGCGCGGAATCGTCCGACGCTCGCGGAACGCTCGCGCAACGCTCGAGAAGTACGCGCGCTCTTGCTCTTGCTTTCGTTCTTCCTTCCGCTGAATCGCGCGCGACGCGGTGCTGCATCGCGCCAGGAGGATCTCACGCCGATACCGATGTATACCGTGATGTAAGAGACGTAAGGGAGCGTAATTAAGATGATCGTCCGAGGCGAATGGGATCTGTCATAATACTAAATTGATTCTCAGGCGGTTCTCGTGGCGGGGTCAAAAAGCCGCGCTCGTAAATTCTATCAGCCACGTCCCCGCCACGGGGACAATGCGGCAATGAATCGCGCAATTAGTTCATTGCTCCAATTGCGTTCCTTATTACCGTCTCTTTCCGCGCACGCAATCGCGGTATCGCGCATCGATGATGCGCGAGCCAAGGAGGATAGCGGATAGCGGATAGCGGATACGTCCGCGCGCTATTTAATCGATGATCATCGAAAATCGGCAGACGGAATACCGTATGCGCGTGCGCGCGGTGTCTTTTTTTTCTTTCACGGAATAACGTAAATTAATCAATGCAAAATACGTGACGTTTTTACATGTCGTCAACGCGCCCGTTAAAATGCCCGGCGCGCGTATTAAATTTGCAAATTCGCATTTAATTTTTAATTTTAATAGTAATAATAATAATAATAATTAGAGTTTTGCGTTTGATCGCGAAATTAATTGCATTCCCGCGATTAAATGTCCGCCGTGGTCCGGCGCGTTCCTGCATTCTCCTAAAAAGCTTCGTCGCTTTGAGCGACCAGCATGGCGAAGCAACTCTACCCAATTATCTAATTCGATAATGCGACAGAGGGACCTGCTATAAACGTGACGTTAAAACATGAAGCCGCGCCGGGGCTTTTCTCGCGCGGCTCTCTCGCCCCCCCCCCCCCCCCCCCCCGCGCCACGGCGGGAAATTCAAAATCCGTGTTCGCGGCGATAAATCCTCCCGCTCGTGAATCAACGCTTCCCTCTGGCTCGTTCCAGTTCGTTCATCCGGCCCGGTGCGGCCCGTGCTGTTTGCACATAAAGAGGGCAAAGGGCGCGAGAGAATGGCGAAGACCGGGAGAGCGGAAGAACGCGCAGGAATGTAACGTATCCAAAGAGACGCAGAAACGTGGAAATATGGAATACGCGCCTGCCTGAATGCGGGACGCGGGATTAGACGGGAGAACAATACGGAGGGACGCGCCTTAATTGATGCAATAACGCGCGCGACGTCCCCTAACCCCGAAAGCCCGAAAGCCCGAAAGCGGAGTGCCGAATTCAGACCCGGAAGAGTAAACCGAAGCGAAGCTTCGATCGTCGAATGGCATTCGTTTGTCTCGCAACAGCGGCAAAGAAAACTGCAGCGCGCGTTGACACGCGCTGAGAGATAGCCGCACCTGATTTACCGATCAAACGCTCCCCGCGTTAGCTGATCAAACGCCCGTAGGCTCGGCTCGACTCGGCTCTGCTCTCTCGCGCGCTACTATCGATACCCGCTCATCGATCGCCAGCGTATCAAGTGCTTTCACTCGCCAATCAGAACGAGAGGGAATCGGCACTGCCGGAGGGAACGACGGCGGGCCATGCATCGCGGAGCTTTTGTTTTTCGCGTGGCTGGACGCGCACGTCCAACGACCCGGAACTTCCACCTCGCTGTTGCGTTTTTCCACGACCAGGCAAATCTCTCCCCTCACGGCACCGCTGACGCGATGCGGCGCGAGTCTCCGACTACACGCGCCGCACTTGCCCTACCTATTTATCTCGTTAGCCCCCCACCATGCCGACCGGTGTTTCGCGAATGCCGGACCAGGGTGCGTGGCCGCCGTCGTTCCGCCGCGTCTCCGAACAGCGGAAAAGTGTGCGGTCCAAGCCGCGCGTTAATAACAAGCGCCGCCGTAATTGGACTCTTCGGGATTTAAGTCGAGGGGGCTTAAGGGCGCCGCCGTAACGGCAACGCCCGTAATTATCTCGGCGCGACGAATCGTGCTCTCTTGTGCTGTTTTTAGCGTCCCACCGCCGGGATAGATCGCGCTCTCCGGCGCGTTGTCTCTCTCCGCACATCTCGATAGAACGTGCCGGCTATCGTCTGATGTATTTACGTATATCGATTCGATCCAGCGGTTCCTGACCGAGATTGCGCGCATCTTTTCCTCGAAGAACGCCGCATACGCCGAAAATCCTCGTCTAATCGGATCGTTTCTCTTTATCAAGCTGAATCCACGTTTCTTTCTCCGGAATGTCTCTTCTCGCGGAATGATGAAATTATTCATCGATTCCCGTTCACCGGGGTCCCTTGATAGAGAGGGAGGGGGGGAGCAGAACCACTGATCTGAAGTTATCAGCTAGTCTGGGGACGTCATCTGCGATCGGATAACGTCTGCGGCGGGAAATCGACGGCGGCGACGTCGGCCGATCCTTGGATGACGTCGCGCGACATGCGTGCGTGCCCGAGCGTTCAGCGCGGAGGGTGCATAGATATTAGGAATTAAAAGCAGACATTTGCATGGAGACGGTTTCGGATATCGTCTCTTGACACACTGTTCTCCCGGCTAATTCCTCGTCCTTGTCCCCTCGCGCGCGGGCCATTCTGTAAGTTCGACACTTGGCGGAAGTACGGAATCGCTGGCGGCGGGCTGCACGCTGCGAGCATCCATCTCCCGCGATCGCGCAGATCTTGAAACTCCATTTTGCCATAAAACACGCGCGCCAGTTAACGCGCGTCGGGATCCCGCATTACCCGCGGGCGTTCCGCTATTGTATAACTTGCCTGAAACTTGCAGCAGCAGGAGCAGGAGGGGGAGAGGAGGCGGAGGAGGAGGAGGAGGAGGAGGAGGAGGAGGAGGAGAAGGATAGGCAAAGTGCATCGCGACGCGCTGAGGATTTCAGGGACAGAGAGGGCGAGTTGGTCGCTCCGAAATGCGGCGTTTTTACGACGCTCGCGAGCCCCTCGGCTTCCGTCTCTCTCTCTCTCTCTCTCTCTCTCTCTCTCTCTCTCTCTCTCTCTCTCTCTCTATCTATCTATCTATCTCTCTATCTGCGTCGCGAGATCGCAGCCGTCGCGGAGCGCGGATCATTAGGGATAACGAGATCCGACAGCGCGATCCGCCGCTGTCTGTGCCGCTGGCTTGCTACTCGCGCGTAACGAGAGATTAGCGGCGCGGCGCGTCAATTACTGCCAATTTTATCGGTGCCACAAAGCGCGTAATTACTCGTATTTCCCCGATTCGGCGTGGCCCGCGTAAACCAGAGCGTATCGGATGTCTGCGCCGGTATCCAGTCTACGATAATGAGGAACGGCCAGCGTCGTGAAAATAGCGCGCGGCTATCGATCACGCGTGCACGCGATGACGGGATCGCCGCATCGGCGGCGAGCGCGTGCACGGGAGCGCGCGGATATTAAGGCGGGGATATTAAGTCAGCGCGGGGTTATTTCACCGTTTCGCCGTGGGTTTCCGCTAAGCGAGCCGCGGGAGTAACTCAAACGGCCCATTCCGCCGGCGTCTTGCCCTGCGAACTTGCTCGTGTCGTCGTTTGTCTCATCTTTCGACAGCTTTATTGCCTCTGCGCGCCGCGCGCGGAACGTTCTTTGAGAAGGTGGTGCCGGCTCGAGCATCGGCCATCGAACGGATGGCGAGCTAATGCCGCGCGTATTGCGTATAAAGCAACGTTGCGCATTCCGAACGTGCGCCGCAGAAGGAGAGAGAGAGAGAGAGAGAGAGAGACGTGCCTGTACTTTACGCCTACGTGCGGCTCGATGCACTCGGTGCTCTCGCCGCCAAGCCGCCCGTGAAAATCCGATCTGACGATCGGTCAGGCCAGCAAACTTAATGAGCATCTGAGATCACGAAGCCCGGATGATATCATGCCGTGCCGCTTTTCCGATCTTTCTCCATCTTGCGTCGCATTGTTCGGTTGAACGGCCCTTAGCCGTTCTCCCTTTGAATTATGAGATCGTACGCCGTTGGATCACGGCGATTCTCAACACACGCTTCCTCCGTGACGTCGCGCATAATTTATCGAGTTAATTTAATCCCCCGTTGTACCACCTGAGATGTAACAATGTCGCGCGTTTTATCGGAGCCCCCCGAGCAGGAAGCCGAGAGCCAGTAGTGGATTAAGGCGCAATTGCAGATTCGTCGATCTTTCACGAGGAGGATAAAGAGACGTCTTTATCAAGCCGAGTCCTCTTCATTCATTCGCGTGAGTGCGCGTGAGTGCGCGGGGGCATGGCTCTTGCGATCCCAAGATTTCCAGCTCCAGACGGCCCATAAGCGCATAAATCTCAATCTCTTAATGGACGCTGCGAGACGGAATTCGTTAAGTTGTAACGCATGTTCGTCGCTGCCGAATTGGAAGAAGAATCACGAAGAACGTGAGCTGTCGCGTACTCGCGGGAACCGTATGCGGCCTCACCGGATGTATCCCGCAAATTGGACACTCGGCGGGCTAATTAGGCCTCGTTCGTCGTAAATTCGAAGGCGGGGAGGCGAGGGCGGGAAAGAGGAGTTGATCAATCAACGTGGATCGGCCGGCATTCCTGAAACGGGAGTCATCCTCTAATTAGCCGTTCGCTTTATCCAATTTATCTCGCGATCGCGTTCCTCGCTCTTCCAGCCACATCTGGAGCGTGCGAGATAACCGTCGCGTTATTCCGTTCCCTTCGCGAACTTTAGCTTCCGATCGATCCACGCGCCGTCCCCGCCGATCGTCCGCCGATCGTCGAGATTAAATCCGCGCATTCCGACACGTCCGCATTAACGATGCCGTTGTTTCGTTACGCGACACCTGGTATAAGCGCGCCGCGCCGAGCAAAGAGTTCGATCGTAGGTGCCAGGCAGGTGTGTTTCTTTTTGCAACCAAGCCCGCCAACTCGAGGAGGCAAGGAGCGGGAACACGTAGGCGACCTTTGAACCTGCCGGACTCCCTGCTATTTCTCCATTCCTCTCGTCGGATCCGCGCGGTACATGCTCCGTGCCGGCCAACCCCCCGCCSCCCCCCCCCCCCCTCGTACCATTCGTCTTCCTACCAAAGTCACCAGCGTGGCCGGATACCTACACGCGGTCGCATCTCCGCAGCATCGTCGATTGATTTTCTTTCAGACGGTTTCAGACTCGCGATCGCGCAACGGGAGTAACAAGAATCGCCGATCGCCGGCGATTGTTATCCCTCTCCTCCCCGAATCTCTCGCTTCATTTCGAAACTCGCGCTGCACTTGTTGCAGCCTTGGCCTCTTCGCTGGACTGACATCGGCGCTACGCGCTCATTAGTAATTAAGCCCAATGAATCGATGGTCGGTCGAGTTACGCGAGACGTTTCGACGACGAACGCGCTTACTCGATATACCCCTACCCCTCTGGCCGCGAGTGGCTGTCCGAATCGGGTGATTCTTTTAATTCCGATCAATTCGTCGAATCGCCCGGAGCAGCGATCGATGACCGTATCCTGCCCGTTCGTGGCCGACCGAGTCATTTCTCTCCTCTCTCGGTGCGTTACGGTCTTAAAAACGCCGATACGCGGCCCATGGAACACAATGGTCGGCTCAATGGCTATATTTATAGCCGTTCTCATTTGTTCCCTTTTTCCCTCCCTTTCTCCGCTGCGTGCGTAAATCTGCGCGAGAGTACGTGTGCACCGTGTGCTCAATCGTGTTGGTAAGATATGCTGTTAAACGCATTCGTACGCGCGGCTGCGCGTGCGCGCGCGTTCACGGACGACGAGACGCACACGAGCAGCCGCGCGCGCGTACGTACATCAGGGTCAAGACACTCTTGGGGTTCCCTCGCGAGAAACGGCATTCGGTTACTGAACGTGGGGTACTGTTAATGCAACCTCACGATCGCGAGATCGCGATGAGGTGCGAGGAGACTCGGAGATTCGAAGATCCAACTCGTCGGCGCGGTGTGCCGTCACGAGTTTCTCCTTGAACCGAGTACTCTTCTCGAGTTGCTTATATTCAGCCGATTGTTCGACGATCGGCTCTCGCGCGATCTGATCGGCCGAGTACGAGCGTCGCGTAGAATCAAACGCGCCGACACGGCGCGACGCGGGCGTGTAAGTCCGGGACGTCCGAAACGCTGCCGTTTCAGTAAAATCCGCGCTCGAATTCGCGATTTGGGAAACATCATCCGGTAAGTGTAAGTCGGACCACGTGAGTGGAGAAATGCTTCGAGTGGGGCTTAGCTTAGTGGGCGAAAAGCGCGGGTTTCTAAACGGCGGGGACTTTCGCTCGTCGCGCGAGCACGCGGTCGCTGATAAACAAATAAACGCGTCGCGGCGCGTGATGAAATTTCTCTGTTCTGCGCAAGCGCGAGAGCCGCCGAGTCAGTCCGTGAGCAAACGAACGGCAATTTACATCGTCGTTACCTAATGACCCGTAACTCGGTCCCGTATTTCCATTAGAGCACGCCTCTGTCGAAGCGCATCTCGCGTTACGGCCCGTGATTGTGTTTTATAGCGCGTAATTTGATGCCGCGGAGACGACAGCAGGCGATGGAAGACGACCAAAGACGCTTCGGCCTCTCGCCCGTCCGTAATTATCCGTAGAAAGTTCGTGCGGCTGAAGACACGCGTAAAACGCGGCTCCGACGCGCATCCGACGCGTCGAGCAGGCAATCGCACCTTCTCTCCTGGATTAGTTATCCGCCCTGTGTGTTTCACACAGGCTCTCCGCACTTATCGGAGAACTGGGTCACGTATGCATTAACAATCAGAAGCCGTTCGAGAGCCGCACCGCGTTGACTTTCCTGTCGCCGTGGAGATGGTGTAGGGATAAGATCGGAATGTGTCCCGGTGCGCGCGCGCGCGCGCATGGAAAGCTGATCGTTTTGTCTCTCCATTTCCCCGTATCCCGCCGGGAAACCACCGACGAGATTTCGACCTCTCGTGTTACCGATGTTTCGTCCCTCGCGTTGTTTCTCCGCCTCGCTGTTTTCAATTAAAGAGGGAATCTTCGAGAGGATCGCCGCTCGCTCCTAGAAACAGATTAGAGACGAATGTAACTCCGACTCTGGATCCGGAGACCTCTTCCTTCTGAAGCCTCGCCTGTCTCCTCCCGTAGAACAGGGAGGACCAGTCTTTGCTCTTTGGCTCGGGTTGCCTGCTCCCTCCCTCCCTCCCTCCCTCCCYCCCCGGCGAATTACCGCTAATCTCCCGCTAGTCTCTCCTTCTCCTCCGTCCTCGTCCCGCCGTGCTTCTTTCGCCTCTCTTACGTCTCTCACTCTATTTTCTCTCTCACGAATCTCCTGCCCCCTCTGGCCCCCTGTACTCCACCCCTCCTGCGTTCCTCCCTGGCCTGGCTCGAGTGGCGTCCAGAGCGGACTGCTAGAGGCAGTCGAAGAGCCTCGTCTCTCTCTCTCTCTCTCTCTCTCTCTCTCTCTCTCTCTCTCTCTCTCTCTCTCTCTCTCTCTCGTTGCACACCTATTCCGTGTCATATTCCGTTTCTCTCTTTCTCTGCTGCGTCTCTTGCCGCAGTTCTTCCCTCGATCTTCTCCTTTAGTCCAGAAGCGGACTGACGCTTAGCCCCGAGCACTCGCCACTTAAAAATTCCACCTAATCTCAGTAACCGACCTCGTGTTCCACGTAAGCCAGCTCTTTAGCCCTCCCGCCTCCGCAACTCCTCTCCGCCGACGAGAGCCGTGCTCTCCTCGTGCCTTCTACCTTCCACGTTGAGCGTTAATGACGACGATAAAAAGATTAACGGGGATCGCCCGTGGTGGATTTGAAGCTATGGGCGCCTACGGGGGCATTTCGACCCGACGAGAATTAGGCGGGCGGAAGAGAACGGGGCGCCGAGCGGGGGGAGGAGCGGCCGCCGGCCGAGAGAGCGTCGAGAGAGGTGAGATACGTACGCGTCACGTACCGCGTGTAGCTCGTTTAGCGCGAGAGGCGCGGGACGCGCGATTTTTCAGCGGGAGCTTTCAGGGGGGGGGGGGGAGGAACCATCTTCCGGCAGTGAAATCAGCAAAACGCGCGCGAGATCGTCGCGCGAGAGCATCTCGCACGCGAATGCGCGAATGTGCTCGAATGTGAGCACCGTGTGAGCCGTGCGTTCTTTTTTTCCTTCCTCTTTTTTTCCTTTTGCCGGGGAAAGGAACGCGTTGGCGATTCGCCAGCCGCTCGTCGAACGAAATTCAGCGGGAAGCGCGAATAACGCCGTATCATCTCGTCGGATGAAAACCACGCGGGCGTAATGGTAACGCGATTACCCTCCGCGATCGATCGCCACGCGCAAAACGCGACTACCGACTTATGTAAAACGACGCAAAAACGACGCCGATCGATCTCCCGCGCGCTCGCTCCGCTCGCTGGCGTTCCGTTTATCGGCGAACGGCGGGACGCTGACGCTGACGCGTGTCGTCAAAAAATAATCGATCGCGGACGTTAATTGCAACGCTGTCCAGCCGCGTAGACACCGGCCACGAATTATATGTAAATAACAAATGACCAAGCATTTCGGCGAGCGGATGATAAACGCGAGCGAGCGAGCGCCGCGGCGAGCTCCGACGAGCGTTTTCCAATTAATGGATTTCCGGCTTTATCTGGCCAGCAGAGGCGCCGACCGCACGGCAGCGAGGCGCGAATTTATTCGCAAGTTTATTCGTAAGTGCATCGTTGCGCAGATGCGGATAAATCTCGTTTTCGACGCTGGAGCGCGCGTGACGCCACGATGACGCGCCGACCGATCGCGGTTTCGATGATTTTTATCCTCCCCTCCCCTCCCGGGCCTGCCCGAAACGCTCCGGGACTGTGCGTCTCTCTCTCTCTCTCTCTCTCTCTCTCTCTCTCTCTCTCTCTCTCTCTCTCTCTCTCTCTCTCTCTCTCTCTCTCTCTCTCTCTCTCTCTCTCTCTCTCTCTCTCTCTCTCTCTCTCTCTCTCTCTCGGTAAATCCCGTCGAAATGCCGCCGAATTGGCCGGTCGGCGCGTTTAAACGTGCGCGTGAATGAATTATGAAAATAAACGCAGCAACTTCCGGTTGAATTATTCGGACCTTTTAAATAATTTCTACGCGCGCGCGCGCGCGCGCGCGCGCGACGGTATTAAACGCGCGGATAATAAAGCGCAAAAACATAATGTTTTCCTCCGGCAACCATTTGAATCTCCAATGCAAACTAGATTGAAAGGTAAACGTATACATCCCGGAATTAATATTCACAGCGAATGAATATTCCAGTTGCAACAGTACCTTCTGTGCAATTGGATTTACTCTTTTTAATTGATTCGTTATGTCTTTCTGTATTTATTGAACGTTGCGCCGGAGTTTACGATCGGTTACCATTATTGACGAACGGGCTGGACGAGCGTTCGTCCAGCTAACGGCGCGGTTCGACCGGTCCGCTGGGAAATCTCTCGCGTTCTCGGCAGCAAGACACAGCTCTGACACAGCGGTGCAGTCGCACGTCAATTCGATCGGCCGTTCATACACGCGTGTGTACACACACGCGCGCGCGCGCGCGCGCGTTGATTATTAAATTCCGTGACATTATGCAGATCGAGGGATGCTTTCGATTCGCGCTGCTCGTCGTCGACTTGGCCATCTTTCTCGCTGCACCTATTACGCGTCCTTCGCGTCACCATAGTAACGACGCCGTTGCGAGGCACTCGGTTCGACATTACGCGCGATCCATTCGGCGGAATCCATTTAGGGGAGTCTTGCAGAGCCCGCGGAATCGGATATCGGGAGGCTGACGCGGTTTTATTCCGGACGCGTTCAAGATGCATGCAGGTGCGCGCGCGAGACACGAGGATCGCGAGTGGATAATAATGTCTCGCCGTTACGGGGTTACGTCTATCGACGTAACGCGGCATTGGGCAAAAATGGCGAGGGGGATGTATTAATCAAAACATGCGATAGTACGTCATGCTGCTGCTGCTGCTGCCGGCGAGCATTGCGGAACATTCCGATATCCGCGGCGTCTCCACAATGGCATCCACGTTGCACAATGGCACCTACGCGTCAATGTCTGCTAATGTCAGCTGCCGCCACCGCAATGTGCGGTGTCGTGCTAGGGCTTCTCGGCTTAGAATTACAAACAAACGCGATTACGCTACGCGGCCACGTGGACGCTAACGCGCCGACGATCGGCCGATCGCCGAGAGGCCGGAAGTGCACTCGCGCGCGGATTCCCGATTTCGGAAAAGCAACGCAACAGGTAGGAAAGAAGGAGACTCGATCGTTCCATTTCCAGAACGACGCTTCCCAACGCGCTCCGTCTGAGCTGACGAACCGAATGCCGAAGAGTAACCCGGTTACGATGCGAAAGAGAGGGTAAAACGAGGGTAAATCGGGGTGCAAGGAGCAAGGGAGGATAAAGGTCATCGATGATGTCTCGTGAAATTTAGAATAGCAACGAGCAACGAGCACTTGCATCCACTTGCATGAACGCGGCAGCGTATCTTCAAAGGCGATGACAGATGACAGATGACAATCGGGCGTTACGACACGATAAGGCGCTCGCAGATAAGAAAAGCAAATAAAGATGTCGCAGAACTACTCGGAAAAACGTCGTCAACAATTTTTCTCCCCTTTCCCCCACACATGGGACACGGGAAGCCCGTGATTTACAGCTCTAAGTACGAACGGGCGGTTTTAGAGGCCGCGCTCGTTAATGAGCCTCTTCAAGAAGCTCGTTATGCCGTTATGATCGCCGATTGATCGCCTGTATCGCGCAGTGTCGCTCGATCGGGCCGCTTAATTATCTACTGGCGATAGAACCGGCAATCCCCGCGTTACAGCCCAACGTCTCGAATTAATCGGCGAGTTATCGTAGCCGATAACTTGGCGGATCGGCCGTGGGCTGGGGATAACGCTTAAGTGTCGCAATTACAGAGGATCTACTTCGGCCGTATAACCGGCGCGGCGATACGGCGCGCCGTCTGCGAAACGTTCCATCCGCTTAATTAAGAGCCGCCGATGAGTTTACAATTTCGCCGTTATCATTATTCCGCGAGCGAGCCTTTACGGCCGGTAATTCGCGAGGTTTCGTTCCCCCGCACTCCCCACGTCCGTTGCATGCCTCCATAAAGTACGCTCGTTCGCGTCACGCCCGTCTCTCTCTCTCTTTTCCGTTCGATCGCGAAGCCGCCGATCGCTCGTAGCCGGCGCGGCGGGTGCGCCCGTTGCGACGCCGCGTCCTTGGACGCCTCCCTTCGTCGGTATCGTTGAAGACAATGTTCGCCCGGCATGAGGAGTAACGGCACGAGCGGATGGAAATTGCCACGCAACAGGCTCCATCAGTGCCCGTTTTATTGACGGGAGCTCGTCGGCACATTTCCGTTCCGTTCGTAATGAAGAACGGGAGGTAAATCTGTTTCAGCGCCCTCGACGAGCGCTGATCGCGCACGAGCGTGGAATTTTTCGTCTCGCAAGCGGGATGCAGGATTTCTCTTCAATCAAGACCAAGGGCTAGTCTTCATCGCGTGTGCGCGCAATTTGCCGAGGAATGTACACGTACGTGTACACGACAGGAGGCGCGCGTTGGTGGCCGATCGTTGGTTGCTCGCATGAAACTCGCGTTGCTGAAAGCAGAAGCGAGACTCGTCGACACAGCGACTCGTCCCTATAATATCTCGGCATAATTCCCGTTTCCTTTATTTCCCTTTCCTTTCATTTCAGCTCCTCGATCGCTAAAATGGGACGCGGGCCTTCGCGGCCGCGCCGCGGCGCGAGGAATGGGGGCAGGAGTGGGCGCAGGCGGGACGTTTGAATCACGGATTCGCGCGCGGGGTGCGTGCGTGTAGTCGAAATAATGTCGCCGGCGAGCCGGCCGGCAGCAGTATACATCTCGAATCTCGGCGAGGTACCTGACGCAGTGCGTGTTTTGACGGGCCATATATTTTTCCGGCCTTGGCGCGGCGGCAGGGCCGGCCGGACGCGCGTCCGAGAATAGAGCCACCCCCGTGCTCCCCCGGTGGGGGCGAGTACGGGAGCGTCGCCGACGATTTAAGCGCGTATCGCCTCGCCGATGATGAACCGATGCGAGATAATTTCCGAATAAATTAGCCAGAGGACGTGAGCATGCAAAATGCAGATGCGACGCGCGCATCCCTCTCGAGTATCGCTTTCGAGGGAAGCGGGCGAGCCGGCTCGTCGCGTTTCTTAAATAGCTCTCCGTGAGTTGCGACTGACTGCGAAATAGGCTCGGGCCTTATCGATCCCCTAGCAGGAAATGACATGGCTCCACAGCACGGGTACACAGCGTGCATACGTGAAACGTGCACTCTCCCTCCCTCCCTCCCTCTCTCTCTCTCTCTCTCTCTCTCTCTCTCTCTCTCTCTCTCTCTCTCTCTCGTGTTCGCGCCATTCGGCGCCGATTGCTGATTCGCGGGAGATGCGGCGTAATTGAAAACGATATACCGAAAGTGGGTTGGATCGGGGGGCGAGATCTGCGGGGAGGAAAGTGATTTTTTTCCAGGGGCGGCTCTTGCGAGTTTTCCCGCGCTTCGAGCCGGAAACGGTATCGCCGTTACTTGGCGCGCATGCTCGCGATCTGCTCTTCATCGATCCGCGTGCACAGTTGCTCGGCAGGGCGATACGCCGTATTAGTTTGAGAATGCAACTTAATCACAAAGACGGATTCGATTTTCCTGCGAAATGGAGCTGCACGTGATGCACGTAATTTCGCCCGTGACAGGGACGACCCTGCGGGAGATCCGGGTTCCGGTCTCACGCTTCCAAAGCGATATGTCCGCTAAATGTGTTTACGGCATGAAGGACAGCGATTCGGTTACCTATGAAGTGCAGTTCGACGGACAATTATCCGCGCTTGTCTCTCCCGTCTGCCTCATCACCCACTCGGGCCGCTCCGATCTGTCCGCGCTTTGATTTCACGAGACAGAAAATCCAGCCGCGTCGATTATTAACGCGGGTTTCCGTTCCGCGTTTAGCGGACAGTCCGCGTATCTGGACAGGGGTTGCTTTTCATCGATAGTTAAAATGCCGATGATTAATTGCCGCTTGTTATTGCGATTTACCGAATCGCCGGATGTTCGGAATCACGCGGCCATCCCCAAAGCGGTGGTCCATAATGGGCGCCGCTTGATAAATTGCTTTCCTCCAGCGTGAGCGTTGCGGATCCGTCCTCGTCGTTGCCGTTAATCGAAAATCTCGCTGCATTCCGCTGCCGATCGCCAAAGTGCGTTCGGGAGCCTTCAGCCACGGCGCGGCATAAAAATTCTCCTCCTCAGGCTTGGATAGCGATTCGCCTGCCTTTGCAACGTTAGAGGCCAATCAATGTCGATATTCGACCAAGCGCGCGGCGAGCGATCGCGGAGTTCTCACGGCGTCAGCGTTTTTCCGCTCTGCGAGCGATGTTTGCGGGATCGACGATGATGCATCTTACAGGCAGACGCGCCGCACGTTTCATCTCCCTTATCCATCTTCCTCGGATCGGCGATTGCGCGCCTCGCACGTTCTGCTTCTGCGTGTGCTCTCTCGATCGGAAGATAGATGCAATTTTGCATCGCGCGTCAAGGTCAAAGTCGCTCGGTAATTCAGTCGATCATCGCGCTGTGACAATTAATGATTCCTCTTCCAAACAATCTCAATCTCAACGAGAGAGCAATCGATGGATTTCAGTCTCCTGGCGGCGAGTCAGCAAAGTCTACCAAGGCTGAAGTCTACCGCAAGGTACCCTTCTCTTGCCTTTCGCTCGCGATAATGCGCTTGATATCGCGATCCGGTTCCGCTTGAGCGCGACATGCGCGCGTTTTTCGCGTTCCATCGCGATGAGGGCAGGAGGGAAGCGTTTGGTTCTCCCCTTGCGCTTAATTAAGCGCCCGCGCAGGGCGATGAAGACACGCTTACGCATCCGTTATCTTTTCGAGAGCCCCCGCCCACGCGGGGAGCGATGGCGCATAGCTCGTCTATTGTTTCCCGCGAGGATAAACGGGCCATTATCATTATTCATAAACGACGTGAGCTTGTTCGGTTAACGCGAGGCGGCGGGGGTGGACGAGACGGCGGGCCGGGGGAGGGGGAGGGGGGGGGGAATGCTGGTGCAACGTGTGTGTAAACCGCCGGTACGGCCCGCGTTGTTTTCGCGGCACGGAAGCGCCGCGATTCAAGCCCCGTGATCCTCCCGAAGCCCCGCTCGTCGCGCCGTTCCCCTTTTGCGCCTCCCCCYCCCCCCCCCCCTCTCTCTCTCTCTCTTTCCCGTCGTCGGGCTCTTGATATGTTGCGGGCGCCGTGCGAGAAATCCGGCCGAGCACGCGACGTGCCTCGGCAAATCGCGGAATGACTTCGTCTTCGTCATGTATGTGGCGGCGGTTCGCGCCGTCTTTCGTGGCGCGGATTCGCCGGGCTATATCTATCCGGATTTCAGCCTGCGAACCCGCGACACACATACGCACGTGTACGTGTACACGCATCGTACACACGTGCGCGCGTGTGTAATGAAAATTTATCACGAGCCGAAGCGCCCGCGAGCTCCGTGCAGCGAGCTTAAGACGGCGATTTCCTTTCTCCGAGGATGCTGGAAACGCGTTCGCGTTTTAGTTTCAATCGTTTTTTGATACGGGAACGTGGGATCCGGGGTATTCGGAGATTCCGGCCGAGCCGGCGGAGGCTGGCTGCCGCGCGCGATCCGGATGGAGCGTGTTTCGTGCGGGCGAGCATTCCAAAATTCATGCGTCTGCCTGGGATTACGGCGTGTTACGGCTCCGGTCCCGCGACCGAAAAGTTTTGTGCGCGATCGTTGAAATTTGTATTCTCAGAAATGCGCGGCAAGAGCGCGCGAAGAGAGACGACAGCGAGCATACTTGCTCGCCGCTTGTTTCCCTGCGCTACTTAAAGAGAGAGAGAGAGAGAGAGAGGGAGATCCGCGGATGATACGGCGCACGTATGTGGGTTAAAGAGAGTTCGGTCGGAACTTTCGCGATATAAGCCGACTCGGGTGAAAAGCGCTTTACGAGGGTTGCGGAGTTTCTCCTTGATTCGACCAAACTCATCGCCGCGGCGGCGCTGGCGGCGGTGGTTGCGAAATGAAACGCCGATTTTCGCAAGCGAAAGAAAAGTTGGACTTTGTTGGCCGCGTTTCGGTTGCAACGATCGGGATATCGGAACGGACTCGCGGAGCTGAGCTCGCGCCTTCGCGAATCCAAAGCGCGATCGATGTCGATCGATGCATCTTCACGGGGATGAACAAGGACTCGCGAGGCCCTGAAAGGGTCCTTCAACGCGGAAATGAGGATTAAGAAACGAGAGTGCGCGCGTCGACACCGACGATACGTCTTCCGCCGGGTCTTTAGCCTTTAGTCGACGCCGAGACAGAATCCAATTTGAAGAGTCTCGGGATACAGCCTTCACGTACGTGCGTCGCCTTTAAATAAATCGATCTCCCTCTCCCTCCCTCTCTCCCCTTCCTCCCTCCTCTCTCTCTCTCTCTCTCGCGGCGCGATAATTCACTCGCACTCCGTATCGCAGGAAACGCTCTCCTTTACGTTTTTTCCCCTCTCCCTCCTCTCCCCCCCGCCTCCGCCGCCACCGCCGCCGCTGTTCCCTCCCTCGCGCAGCGAGCATGAATGCGCGCGACGCGATGGTACATTAATTAAACGACGACGGCCGCTCGTAAGATAGCATGACGAATGGCGTTGCCCCTTTCTTCTTTCCTAGTGCCGGCGGTGTGTATCAATCCGGAATAGAGGCACTTTATATCGGGGCGCCCGGTGCCTTGAGCTGCGCCTTTATTCCCGTTTCTCGAGCGTGGAAACACGCTTGGCGCGTCCAGAGGGAAGATCCACGCCCGAGATCGCGGCGCGAGCGATTTGCCGCGCTCGTGCCGCCCAACCGCAACATAAACGAGTGCGGTTAACGCGCGGCCGCGCTTTAAACACACGCGGCGTCGGGAAAAAGTCGTCGGATCTACCCCCGGCTCGGGTCCACCAGGTACCCCGCCCCCTTACCCCCTTTTGACACCCTTCCTTTGACGCGAGAGATGTCGCAGCGCGCTGTCGCGATAACGAGGGACGCCGGGGCGCCGCAGAGTCCCTCCGGCTGGATGCTGCAATGAGAGAGAGAGAGAGAGAAAGAGAGAGATAATGCAAGAATAGAGAGAGATAATGGAGAAATGGATTCGCTCGATTCGATCGAGATAACTCGATCTCGGGAGTGATGCTAATTTGGCGGCGCGATGCGCCGCTTATCGCTGCTGCAGCGAGCTTCGCTAAACTCTCTCTCGCTCTCCCTCTCTTTCTCTCACGTTAGGTGAAAGGCCGCGTGAGACGAGCGCCGATATCTCGCGGAGAGCCGATTCGCTGAAATCGTACACGCTCGCTCGCTCTCGTCTCGAGACACGGAAGACAAGTGCGCGTATATCTCAGTTCGGACGCGGACACGCGAAGCTCGAATCGCGAAAGCTCGACCGGCTGCGCGAAGCAACGCGTGGACGCTGGCAAGCGGCGAATGAATTATCGCGCTTCCTGTCTAATCGAATGTCGCAGCGATAATCCGCGACGATAACGCCAGTTTTATGGCCTCGGCGTCGTTCGATCGATCGGCCGAAAGTGAAATAACAGCATCAAGCGCGGTCGACGATATCAGATAAATTTAATACGCCGTTTTACGGCCGCGCGATGCTCTCCCTCCCTCTCTCTCTCTCTCTCTCTCTCTCTCTCTCTCTCTCAGCGCGTCTCGAACGCGAAACGCCTTTAACAGCGGCTTAACACGATCGGAGGCATCGGAGGGATAAGGCCGTTCCTGGAGAGCCGGTCGCTATCTTTATTCGCGGCGTTACTTGAACGCGCTCTCTCGCGAGAGATCGAATCGCAAAGTCGGACAACGACGCCGTCCTCCATCGCAGCGCGCGACTAACTCCTCGCGGAGATCGCGCACGGCGCGATAACAGATAGCGGAATTGGCATAAGCGTGCACGTATGCTATACGTTCGCAGTCCATTTGCCGTGGCGATAGACATCTCCCAGGCCGGTCGTCCAAATCCGCGACTGCATCAGAATTGAGTCTTTTCCCTGTAATTCGTCGTTCAAGTCGCCGGTCCATTTTCGTTGATTGATTTTCTGCCAATCTACGCGGATGCTGGATGCTGCGATATGGATTTGTTTAATAAAGAATATTCTCGCGCCCCTCCAAAGTGCTTTCATCTTGCCGAGGGTATCTACCGGATGGAGGGGCGAGTTCTGAGGGAAGATCCTGAGAGCTGTACCGGCTGTAGCGTAGCTCCCTTGCCGGACAGGTCAAAGGTGAAGAACCAGACCCCTAAAAGAAGCACACTGCTCCTCCAGGTTGCGGATTAGGCGGTGGATTAGCTCTCCACCGCTTGTAAAGTGACTATTGCTATAAAATCCCAATTGAAAGGGGCGATCCTTAGCACTGCCCTTACACAAGGACGAATATACACCAAACAGTCCAGTAGACACCTTTTCTATTCTTTTCTATCCTTTTCTAAATTATTAATTGGGCAATTGGACGTACGAAGCCAGATAGAAACAGAGAAAATTCTCAGGCCGAGCCTCGCTCGGTTTAATATCGGTACAATATCCAATATACTATGTACAAAAGAATTATCATCGGATAATCAGTCCGATCTCCTGCTCGAGATCCGCGATATAGAGCAGAGATCGAACGTCCGTTTCCCTCGAGTTTCTAATCCGAACTGACAATTAGCAACAGTCGGCGACCGCTGCAGGCACAAAAACAAACAGACGGCATCCACCGAGTCGTCTCTGTTATTGTTGGGACGATGTTATCGTTACGTGTTGCCGGCTATGATCATAATCCAGTCGCGTTTTCTCTCCCACTCCGAGTACTTTTGACCTCTCGAGGTCGGGGAAAGTCCCGTCACCTCGCCGTTCCTGCCCAATTCCCGTTCTCGATTCCTAAACTCGGCTCGATGTGCGGAAATCCGAATGCCGCTGCGAGAATGCCGATCGTTTCATCGTGAGTGACTTTAATCTGCCGGCGTTGCGTTAAGATCGATCAAGATCCGAATGCAGCGGACGTAGCTTCGAGAGAATTCCGCGGCCGCGCACTTTCGCCGCTTTGAGAAAAGCGCGGTTTTGCATCTCGATGATTCGTTGCGCCCGCAAACTGCACCCGCGCGCTCGCTCGGGACTGATTCTCGATTCGCTCGAGTCGACGCTGGGTGTTGATTATTTAAATTGAACATTTATCGACCGCAGTGTCGCGATTAATGTCGCTTACTGTCGTCTGGACTAACGAGCGGTGCTGACTTTGACAGGTGCTGTCTGCTGGTCGGAACTTATCTCGCGAACGGCAGGAAATTGCGTAACGGAAGATATCTGATGATAAACGGACCGATAATAGCGCGGCTGTTTTATAATTCCGGAGTCGACGCGGTTGATTTACGCGGCTTTGACGCCGCGGCAATGTCGGATCAGCTGGATTCGATTGAAAATCGAAGGCTCGCTCGTTTAATGGAAGCCGCGTGACAAATGAGACAAGCGGCGCAAGCTCGCGCGATCTTATCTCGTGATATCGCATAATTTAGCCGCGCGAATGAGTTGTCAATGAGAAATAAACGCGATCGACCGGGCGATACGGACACACGATGTTTAAATTATCGGCCATTCGTACAAGCGCGAATCGCCGGGGCCCGCGGTAGCTCCCCAGCTGGGCTCCATAATCTCTCCGTTGCATCGCGCCGCCATTTCCGGTGTTCAACGACACGCGTCGATCCTCAAGTCGCGATCCGTTCGCTCTCGTTCGTCCTCCTCGACGTTGTCCCTTCGCACTCGATCGCCGGAACCGCGATCGGCAGCGCGGTCGATCCGCCGCACTTCATTATCCGGGGCGCGCAATTACAAGAATAAACGATCGCCGACTCGTCATACGCGCCGATGAAATTCCCGCGATAACGACTTCGGCCGAGTCGGTGTCGCGCATCGCGGACGTCGGAATCGACGAGCCGCGATTGGAGAGCACGCCCATCGTTTAACCGGATTATTCACGCTCCGCCAATGAAAAGGGTCCAATGAAATTGCGATAAAGCTGAAATTGTGAGCCCCGCGAGGTCGGCAGGTCGCCGGGCGCTTCCGAGGGCCGGCCTCGATGGATCGCCGATGCGCGTACGCGATGGCGGGGGAGGGGGTTAGGGGAGAGGAGGGGGGGKGGGAGGGATCAAGCCCGCTGGCCGGGGCGAACTTTCATTTTCGGGCGTTTAAACCGTTTATTAATTATTCAGCTAGACGCGGCGCGCCGTTTGATTTCACCGCTTACGCGAATAGAGGCCGGAGCTCTTCTCTCCCTTCCCCCTCTCTGCTGGAGATATGATTGAGGGCCGCCGCCGTTACTCGGGAGCGGCGCGACTCCTCGCGAGGATCGCTTGATTCGCGGGAGGCCGCGAATTTCCCTTGCGCGTTCGTGACGCGCGCGCATGCAGCAAACGAACACGAAACAGCTGATACTCGCGAAGCCGCGTCCCCCCCGTTGGTCGACGCGTTCCGGATCGCGGCTCGAGTTCGTTCACTCCGAACTTTGCGAGTGGAGGGAAAAGGGCGAGACCCCTAAAATCGCCAAGGTCGTTGGATGCGGTCGCGCGGTGCTTAATCTGGTCGGTAACGGTGAGATTTCAAGCGATGCGGGATGAATGAAACGTTCATCCGTTGATTTTGAAACGGATTCATCGACGCAACGGATCGCTCGCTAATCGCTAATCGATCCGTGACGATCGGAATATATCTAATTAGCTGCCGGTGCCAGTGCCTTCATGCCCGGCCGAATATGCATCCGCGGCAAAAAGCTGCCGCGAACGTTAAAAGTGCCCTTTCGGGGAAAAAACCAAACGAGATTTGCCTAATTTAATCGACGGACATGAAAATCCGCGCGCGCCCCGCCGCGTTCCGCCGCGCAAGGCAGAAATTGCACCCGAGCGAGAAAAAGGACCGAATTAACGGCCTTGACGATGCACGCTTCCATCATGATGCGAGCACAGCTGAAAGCGATCGTTTCGCCCGTAATGCCCTAATAACGTTATTGTTAATTGGCATCCGTCCGGCAACGGCCGGTGTTTCGCGTGAGTGAACCGCGCGCCGGATCGCAGCTGCGAGCGCGCTCCGTTCGCTCAGAGTCGCTCATATTCGTTCAAGATCTCGTTTAAGATCTCGCGTAAGGTCTCGAGGACACGAGGACAGGGGAGCGTCGAATCCCGAGGACTCGCGGGGACGCGCGGGCAGCGCTAAAACGCCAGCAAACGAGCGTTAATTAATGTCGCATTATTACACCGCCGCTGTTCTCGCTAACAGGGCAGCGAACAATAACATTAACTGGAAATGACGAAACGAAACTGGGGGGGAACTGGGGAACATAATTAAAGCAGGGAACAGACGGTAACGCGCGCGTTGCTCGCAACACGCTGCAACAATCGCGATAATTTCATTACGTTATCGGACAGGTTGTCCTACCATTTTGCCATCCCGCCTGCGAGACTCGCTGCAGCAGCAGGCAGCTGCTGAAAGATACGCGAGTCTTCGCGAGTCCATTTCTCGCGGGAACGCATTCGAAGGTGAAAATAAAAATCGGATTACACGGCGCGCTGTCGGCGCCGCGTTGGCTCATTAAATTCATATAATTCATTAGGCTGGCCATCGGTGTGTAGCGCCGCGAAATGGAAGCTCCGCGAGCGCGTACGCATATTTTAGCACCTCTCGGGAGCCCAGCTAGAACGATTCGAGACACCGAACACGGCCGGTGAGCTGCCGCTTGCTCTCTCTCTCTCTCTCTCTCTTGCCGGGATCTCTCTAATTACCACGTATAATCGCTCGCCATCTCGGTTTTTCCAGATGGACGGGAGATCTTGCGGGAGGAAACGCGCGTACTTAATGAGAGACCGGTAACTCTGAAAATTTTTAATTAGCTCCACCGTCCTCCCGACCAAGCTGGATCTCTTTAACGCTCGCTCTCCGTCCGATCGGACGGATCGACAGATAAGCACGCACACGCGCATGCGTTGCCGATGCATAAAGTGCATCGAGCGGAAATCAGAGCTTTATATTCCTGAAGGTCTGCGGAAAGGATCCGCTCGCGTCTACGATCCCACGTGCGAAGCTTCTAGCTTCTAATCGCGCTCCTCCATGAAATTCCCCTTCCGGTCGTCGCCGTCCAAGGCACGGAGCGGCGAGACGCGATAATTGCTAGGCGCGTTGCCAATTCGCCGCGACGCCGTTAATTGATTCGCTCGGCGACTTGCCGGCTCTCCACGACAATTTTGCCCACCCCCGCCGGGCTATCATCACCGGGGCGGTCTTCGCGGGCGGGCGGGGGACGAGCGCAAAATCTAACGCTGCCTCTCGCTCGCCCGGCTCTTCCTCGCGTCCAATCTCGCGTGCCGTTAATGCCCACGAATGGGCGATTCATGCAGGCCAAGCGTCGCGAGGAATCGATAGTCCGCCCCGGCGGAGAGTCAGCGGAGAATCGAAGGGAAAATATTGACGAAAGGGAGCCGAAAGGACTCGTCGCGCGCCGAGCGAGATATTATCCGTCACTTTGCGACAATGATATTAATCGCGCTCCCGATATACCACAGTCACAGATTTAACGTCCGCTCGAGCCGTGAACGAGGGCGAGTCGTGCGGCGCAAATGTCTTGATTCGAGATCGATTTTCTTCCGTGGAACTTTCTCGCTCGGATAAGGGGATGAGCCGCGGATCTTATACAGCGTCCCGGGGGACACTGGTCGAGATAAGGGGTAGTGCGGTATACGGTGTCGGGTTTTCCTGCCTGAGCGGCAAGTCGCCGAGCGGAATGTCATCGTCAAATGTCGTTGGTCGCGCTCCGAGCTCGGGAAGTAACGACCTGCGTCGTTATTTATTTAGCGGGACGCGCCAACAAACAGCTAATCATTCTCGTTACATTTCTCGCGGGCGGAAGGGAGATTGAACCTGAGACAGACGAGCGTGAACAGCGATATCGGCTTTATGGAGATGGAATTTCGGCAAGTTTCACCGGAACATGTCCAGTGTTATCTTTTCCTTCGTGCAAACGGAAGATTCCTCGTGCTTAAACTTGCCTCGTTCTCTGTAAACGGTGCTCTAGGCGAGAAGAGAGGCTCGAAACGACGCGATGAATCCATCGGCAGCGTAATTTCTTAACGTGCCTTAATGGGGGATTACGTGGGACGTAGGTTACAATTACGATGTAACGGGTTTTTGATAGCTCGTGTGCCAAATTCTAGCACGAAACCTCTCAACTTGAAAGTTTCATTAAATTTCAGCCGTGTCGAGCGTGTCGGCAGACAAACTCATCGAACTCGCCGAAAGTTTTATGTGCTGACGAGAATTTTTATAAAATCTCAATCCTATTTTCTGCAGCCCATAAATTTCTCGCCCCGTATGACTAGAATAAGGTTTCTTTTATTGTAGGGTCGGTGTTTACCGCAGATTTAACGAGGTTTAGCTCTCCAAGCTAAAAATGTATTGGTATTTAGATTACAAAAGTTGATATTCAACTTGTGTACTGTTTGTTAACTGTTTGTGTGTAAGATGCAAGATACACGCGTACAAGATACAGGCATGATTACTAAAAGGATTTTCTTCATCCTGCGATACGTAAGACGAGATAAGATAGAGCAGAAGAGACATCATGTTGCTTGCCACTTGATAAATTTCCCTAAAGAAAGATATCGACTGGCGCGAGCCTCGATGAAATTTAATAAATGCTTCTACCTCATCGGACTGCATCGTTCGGATACTTGCAAGTACGAGAGATGACCTTTTCCTCAGAAACGCCGTATTGTCCCCTCATTGTCTCACATTTAACACGAATATTAATTAACGCGTTGCGAGTAATTGGTCGACGTTCTTTAAATTTCCATCGCAATTGAAAATTCCGGCTGAGCCAGTGTGCGCGCGCGATCGATTCCTTCGAAGATACGATTCCTCGTATCAGATAGAGAAGATATGCAGATAGAGAAACCCCCGAACTATCCTCGGGCTACCCCCTGCGATGTGTTTAAAGGGGATATACGCGCGAGGCTCTTCACTTCCGTTTTTTCATAGCAGGCGCTTAGGACACGTCCATAAATTCTGCTACACAGACAGAGTCTATAAATATTTGGACCCTTTCTTAGCGCTACGTCTAGCCTCTCAATCTTCCTCTCTCTTCCTCTCTCTCTCTCTCTCTCTTTCCCTGATTTTCCCGAGTGTTAAACAGAGGCGAGAGAGCGCATAGAGAAAGCAGAAGCGCCAGAGAGAGGAACCACGCGGCGCCCCTAGGACAAGCTTCCTCTCTCTCTCTCTCTCTCTCTCTCTCTCTCTCTCTCTCTCTCTCTCTCTCCCTCTGTCCCCGGCATGTGCCTCTCGCTCTGACTTAATTAAGCCGTCAGTACAAACGCGCGGCATCCAAACACATGGCTATGTCAGATTTCGGCGTGGCGTCCTTTGCATCACACCGAGATCACGGTGTGACGGAACGGGTGCGCGGGCGGGCAGGCGGCAGCCCGAGGCGGGGGACGATTCTTGTTTTCAGGACGAGTCGTTAAACCGGAAACGGCTGTCCCGGGTTTCCAAACTCCCGGCTGCTGTTATGATAGGCATCAACACTCGTTAGCTCGAGCGCCGGACAGCAGTCGTACGTTGCCGCATCGAGAGGATTACAGGATTCCTTCTGTTACGCGATTACGCGATCAGCGTATGCGAATGAAGTCGCCGTTGGCTTCGGCAAGGGATCGCATCGTGCGATCGATCCGTTCGTCATTGGTCATCGCGCACTCTTCGGCATATCCATCACGCGCACCGCTAATTGCTAATTAGATCGACGAGATAAGTCGCCAAGATTTCGAGCAGAAGCGTCGCGCCATTGTGTCCGTCCGAGTTAGCGGAATTACGGTCCGGTCCCGTCTTACCTTTCACGCAAACGCAATTTGTTAGCGCGCGTCTGAGCTAGCTCCAAACTGTATCTGGGTTACGCCGAACTTCCGTCTCTATCTAGCGCATGTGTTTCTCGCTCTGAATTAATTAAGCCGTCAGTACCAGCGGGCCAGCGTCCGACCGCGTGGTTAAGTCAAGCTTCGCCGTAGCAGTTTGGTAGACCCGGTAGAGACCGAAATCACAGCGGCAGGTAAACGTTCGGTAAACAATGCGCGCACAATGGCAGCCAGCGGGAAAACCAGCCCCGCCTTATAAACCGGACGCCGGTTTTCGGACCTGTCGGTCCCTTAATGACGGCTCATTAGAGCCGTTGGTCGACGCGCGGTCGAAGCATCAATCCGGGTCCTTTTATCTGGCCGTTTACGAACCATCAGCATCACCATGTTCCCGCGTGTCGTCGCGAGCTACGTGGGAGATGAAGAATAGGCGACAGTCGGGGCCCGCTCGCCGAGCGAAAACGGCCGCGCGGCTGTGTTATTACGGCGCGATGGATGAAACGGCGCCGCTTAAGCGGCGATTATTTATCGCCTGTCCGCAGATAATTGGTCGATCGACGGACGAGGCGATCGAGAGGTTCCCTCCTTCGGTTTCCGTGATTCAGATTTACGGCTGGCGGGCCGAAAAGCGCGACGATCATGCGCGCGCGCGCGCGCGCGTCATTATCGCTTGCCCAATGCGAGGACCGTCCGGACAGAGCCGGATAAATTTAGTAATTATTATCGCGGCAATGTACGAGCGCAACGTTAAATTGCGACGCTTCGAAAGCGGTATATCTCGCGCAAATGGCAAGCTCGGCAATGTTCTTCGGCTTGCGATCGCGAGATTAAACGCAGCAACGTTTAGCATACATGATAATGCCGCTGAACTGTTTATTATTTCAATTTATTAAAACGTCGGGCGGAAGAGGGGAATAGGGCCGGGGGAGCGAAACTAAAATTGAGAAACAGTCGGCTGCACGGCTGATGTATATTTCATCGCGTTATCTCTCGTCGCGCGTGTTGCTGCATCATTTTTCCACATTTTACTTGCAGGTAGATAATTTCGCGCACTTCCCCCGCCCGACAAAAGCGCTAACTACTTTATAATCGCGTGCGTTTTAACGTTTACAAGAAATAGCGCGGCGAGATTTTCTCGAATATCCAACGCTGAAACGCGACGGACTCGCATTACGGACATTTCGCGTTAATTCGCGTTAATTCATTAAGCCGATGAGCTTTTATCGTTCCGTTTCTCGATCCGTGCCGCTCAATCGGAGCGACACATATTTTAACCTCTGGCGGGGTTTTACATATAAAATATCATCGTCATGTACCTGGCGGTCGCCTGGTACTCTTTCAGCGGATTCATCCGCTAATTAACCAGTCACATCTCCTGTTCCCCTGTTCCCCTGCTCTACCGTAAACTATGAATTCTTTGATATTATTCATCGGAGCGGAGGATAGAGACGTTGGCCAGAACAAAAGGCGGCTCCGAGGGAAATCGATTAAATGGAATTTTACGAAAGGCACTTGGAAACACCGCAGGAACCACTTTCTCTCTCTCTCTCTCTCTCTCTCTCTCTCTCTCTCTCTCTTGATTATACACACGCCCGTTCCGCAGCGCCGGCGGTCTCGTGGACGGTATCGATTAGTCGTACTTGAGTCGATCAGCTTCGACTCGGCCCTCATGTTAGCACAAGAACCAGCCGTGGTTTCTTGCACGAAGCGGGCGTTCCGCGAGGAAACAAAGAGCCAGATTTTCCACGGTGCAGTCGAGTATAGCTTTCAGTCCGGGCCCTTCCGCCTCGTGTTTCACTGCTCCAACGGGGTGTTAATGGTGCCGGAGGCCACAAGGCCATCCATCACCGCACTCGGCCTCTATATGCTTCGCGCTGTCTACTCACGGTGTCTCCAGGCTCTTCCGTGTGAACCGCAACAATGCTTCTTCAGTTCACCGATACACTCGCGCCAGCGTGAGCGTTACCGGCGAGCTTTGGCATCCGCTTTCGAACTGCAATTACCAGGAACGGCGATATCGATGGAACAGCTATTACCGGTGCAGCTAGTACATGCGTCAGATACAAACGCGCCCCGGCTGCGCGTTATTAGTGATTGCATTTGTTTGTCCTGCCTATAGATCGGCTACGACGTGTACGTAACTGCGCAGCGATTATTGCAAGACGGCGTTCGCAGGCGTTCGCAGGCGTCCGCACGCTCGTGATCACGCCCGCCTGATGGTCGGGATTTCGCGACTTCATTCCGCGGCGTTCGCGAGGATCGCGTTACTTAACTCGCGGCCGCCCAACGATACTCGTTCATCCGAAACGACCCCGAAACGCCTGCGCTTCGAAACATCGAGCGGATCGCGACGCGTTTATTTCACGAGGCGGATCACATTAATTTCAGGAGCCACGCACGGAGGCTCGCCTTTGAGGGCTTCATCGTCGGCCGGGGGGGGGGGGGAGAGCACGCACTTTACTCGCGATCTGAAAAATGCTCCATGGCCATCGAGAGCGCTCCCCTTCCCCGTCCCCCCCCCCCGCCCCGAAGATCGGCTATCCCATTTCTCTTTTGCCGCGAGCCTCCCTCCCGGTATCGCGTTCCCTCGCGTCCTTCATTTGCCTAAAAGATCCCTTTGTCCACTCGTCTTCATCCTGCTTCACTTGCAAAATCCTCCGCGCATTTCCCGTCTGCCCCCTTCCCCCCCCCCCCSCGGGCGGCCCGATTCGGGGCTCGCGCACGATCATGCCAGCCGTTTCCCCGATGAAACGACGATAACGAGATACGCGATTTCGACGATACGGAAGTGAATTTTTCCCGAAGCGGGATCCGATACGCCGATACGCATTCAGGGCGGCTCTCATTCGATTGACGTATCCGCCTATCTAATATTGACTGTCTTCCATGTTCCGATATTCGATCAGGTAAGACGTATGGAACGGCGACTGGTTAATCATACATTTCATAGCTTGGGCTTTCTCTGTCGGGGATGTTCCCGAAGCGGCAAATCTCGAACGGACGTATCCAGAAGAACGTTCGCGACAACGGGATATCTATTGGCTTCGAATCAGCAAACGCAGCAAAGAAAGATCGATACGCATTGCGACCGGTCTTATTAATTGAACGTGTATTACTCGAGGAAATTACAGTCTGATGCGAGAGGAGAATAAAAAGGGATTTAAAATATTTATAGCACACTTTATGAGATTTAACGGACACGTCTGCAATTCGATTCGAATAACCTGAAAATGGCATCGCAACTTTCGTTTTAAAATAAAACATATCGTTGCACGAATGTTAAGAAAGAAAAATACTGCGACAGTCACTAATGTACATTTATTTATACACTTGTTCGCGTTTATTCGACTTTGGATTCGTAATTTCCATTTGCTCAGAACGTGTGGCACGTTCCTGTCACCTTACTTTCGAGACAACTTTCATCGTCCTCGGTTTTATTAGAGATCGGGAAACACTCCGTTATTCTTATCTTTCGACGTTCATTGACGTTATTTTGACGTGATTCCCAATAGTGGCGATGCGATGCAATCCCGAGTTGTCGCAAAATGCCGATGGAAAATTCATCTTCGCACACTTGCAGCGGGAGATCGGATCGCGCGCGCTGTGAAGCTTTCGCGTGCGATATCCAGCTCTTGATACGAATAACGAGCACCTTCAAACGCGCAAGTGCCCGTAAACGCGAGTAAGGGTTAGGGTCAGCTCGAGGCACGAGGCATTTTTCGCGATCGCGGGTCCAGTAGCGATTTACGCAGTTATTAACGCGCGCGCGCGCGCTATGAATGACAATGCGAGGTTCTTTCATCTCGAGATTCGCTCAAGAAGACGCCTCGTGTTCGCTTACATCAGCGTCGCCGATTCAGCTCGTTCATGTACGAGCATCGTCGAGATACGCGATCACTCGCTGGCGTAATGAATGTAAAATATTCAGTGCGCGGTCGAACGTTCTTCATCCGCCGAATTCGGGTAAACAATCGCAGCGCGCTTATCCGCGCGCGCATGTATTATCGTTCCGTAGATTATCCGATTTATATTGCATCATACGTGACAAACTGACGGAATAAAATTAATTGTTGTTTACTACGCGTGTTTGCCGTGTGCGCGCAGGCATATCACGCATCGCCTGCGCGTGTAGGATAAATAGCGTACAGTAGGATGTACAGTATCGCGTAAAACGCGCGTCATTGGGCAAACGAGTGTCCCCTTTTCGACAAAAATGTCCCTTTCATCTCCTGCGACGTTAGCCAGCTTCATTCGCGAATTGTCATCGCACAATTCATGTGCGATGTGTCGTGGAGATGTATCTCAGGACAGGACGTCGTCCTTGGAATTTATCTCAAGACTCTGTTCACGCGCCTTCGATGATTCGCGCAACACTGTTTATATATTTATTTATTGCCGGTTCGAGAGAGGATGTTCAGTAAAGATGAGAGTCGTAGAAAACAAAACAACCTCCCTTAATCGTCCAACAAGTCAACAGTTACGATATTTGGATACTCGCTCTAATTAAGTAACAAATCACCGTTGCTTCTGGTTTCTCGCAAGGCACTGAAGACACTGATCGTTCGTTGACGACACGATCTTTCTTCGTTTCGGCAACGGCTTGATCCCTTGGCTTTGTGATTCATACTCGAGATAAGCCTCGATATAAGTCGTTTACGTCGAAAACTTTCCAAAAACCAAAGATGACTCATACAAAACCTCAACAGATTCGCCCGATTCGAGATACTCATCCGTCAGAACTTAACTTGAGCTTCCCCTTCTGGATCTCGCGGGATCTACAGGAGCAATTTTTATCCAGTCGCGCAACGGAGCGTCGATTGTCTCGATAATACCCAACTGAGACTCGCTGCGAATCTCGCGACGATCTCTCAATTAAGTCTCGCGCGATATTCCGACGCGCAATATCGGCCGTGTTATCTCTGCGGTGAATTCTCGTTCCATATACCTGGGAATATCGCGCACGGTATCATTGTAACTGCGCCAGCCCCTCAAACGCTTCCTTAACGACGAGCTCACCCTTAGCTCGGCTACCGCGCCGTCGACCAAGTTCAAAGGGTCGTTTTCGCGAGCGTTTGGGGGGAGGGCCCTCGTAATAGCAGGAACGGCTCGTTTTTGCGATTGCGACAAGCATAACCGCCCTCCCCCCCATTCTCTCTCTCTCTCTCTCTCTCTCTCTCTCTCTCCTGAACACGAACACGCGAAAGCTCACCGGGCATGTGGCGTTTCGGCGAATTGCGTAGGCGCGCGTGTTCGCGTGACCCCGCCGCATTTACGCATCGGCCGCGCAACCCTGTCATTTTTTTTCTCCCCGCGGATTCCGTGGCGCCGCGCCGGAGCCGGGCTTCTCTCCTTTTCTCCTTCCGAGCGAGCTTGTTGCGGTGGTTGCAGGCACGCGCGGGTAATGTAGCGTCTAACCACCGCTGCATTACGATTCCCCATAAATGTCGCTCTTCCCGCCGCGCTCCCCCCCCCCCCCCGCCCCCCGCCGCCTGCTCCCGATTCCTCGATTCTCGATTCCTTCCGGTGTTCCCGCTCGGCGCGCTCTCGCGCCGGCCTCTTCCTTCTTCTTCCTCTTCTTCTCTTTTTTTTTTTTCTTTTCCTTTTTTCTTCCCCATCCACGCACCACTTTCGCAGATAAGATCGAGCTCGCCCTCCCGCGGGATCACGCCAGGCCGGGTAATTACGCCGCTAAATACGGGGGTTCATCGTTGACGCCGAGCTGGCGGAAAAACCTACGTTTGAGAATCGCCGCGGGAATCGGGCGGGGCGTCGCGGCGCCGAATACATAAAGTCCCCGCGTATTTCGCGCATGTGACGGCTACCGGCGTCGGTAAACCCGAAACGTTACGTCTTTGGCTTTTCGCTGCGAAAGAGACAGTCGGATTCGGGAAGTTATCCTGCCGTCGAGGAAGCTTGCGCGCGCGCATGCGTGATGATGCTGCGGGGGGATGTAAAATTCCGTTCTCGGAATTGTTTCGCTCGAACTCAAACTGGATACGCGATTGTAGGAAGAGCTGCGGTTCGAGTTGGATATCGAAAGATGACACGAAGACTAGACATCTGATTACATGATCACGCGTGATCCGCGCCTTCGATATTTGGAAATAATCTCACGGACAATTCGAGGGAACGCTCGGTTGCGTAACGGTGTTGCGTAATTTCTCCTTGAGAGTTTCGACTCTCAAGGCGCGTTCAACGAAGCGTGCAAGCGTTATCCAATTTGTCGATTCCCCTTAAATTTGACGCGTCGCCGGATGTAAAACGCGAAAGATCTTTCAGCTCGCAAACTGAATGCTGTAGCCGCTGATTTACCGCGGACTCTTTCTCTCCTCTCTCTCTCTCTCTCTCTCTCTTTCTCTCTCGCTTTCGCAGGAATGTCGAGGGATATCCCCGATGCGCGTTCGTTTATTTTTGCATCTTGACCGGTCGAAGCCGGCCGTATTTCATTCCCGCATAAAGAGCGCCATTCCGAAACTCGAATGCTTAATTACCACGTTTGGATGCCTCAACGGGGCATTAAAGCATCGCGTAAAAAGCTTCCCTCCTCAACCCCCCGGCAATTAAGTTAACTGTGCGGCCGTGCAGGCGGGACAGATGTACCTGTAACGCGAATAATAATCGCGCGAGCGTAATGCTCGTGCGAGCTCGTGCGAGCGCCAGGCTGACGGCTTTATCCCGGCACGCGAGTCGCGCGATTAGCAATTCCGGATTTGCTCGGCGCCGCCGAGCCCGCAAACGATCTCTCGATCTCTCGATCTCTCCTCGATCTCTGGTGACCGGTGCTCGGGTGACAGCATCGATCCTGCCGTGCGAAACGAACGGAATTTCTCTCGCGGAATTCTACTTCGCCGCGAATGACGAACCAGCCGACCCTGCGTCGCCGCCCGCCCGCCCGCCCCCTCCTCCTGCCTCCCCCTCACCCCACCTCCCCCGCCGTCGAATTCGGATTCGCGCTACGCGAATGCGCGACGCGATCCCTTTCCTTTGACACGTTATACGGTTGAAAGGACGCGCGCTATCAGTGTCGCAAACATTGTGCGCCGGCATAGCGGCGGAGGGACTTTGTGAAACAAACCTGATGCAATTGAACTTTGAACCGCGTCCGAGCCTAGCCTAGAGGCGTATCCTACGCGCGCGCGGGGAGAAAAACGAAAAAGCTAAAACTAGAAAAGGATCGATCGCCGGCAACCGGATCAGATTCGTACAACCGCCTGCGGAGCAATCTCGAAAATTACGCGATCGCAAATACGCGATGACGCGAACGGGACGCGCGCCGGCTCTGTTTCCGCGCTCTCCGAATCTTGTACGAGAAAATGTTTGTCGGGATGCTATTTTTATTACGCAGGCCAGCCGAAAGCCGACTGACGGTGCATCGATACGCTTCGAGTACGCGAGGGCTCAAGTGTTTTAATCACCGCGGTCCGTCGCCGCTCAATTGTCATCTCTGGAGCGCGCGATTGTCGTTTGAGCGGGACGAAGACTCTCGTGCCGAACAAAGCGGGACCGCTCTGCGATTAAACGCGCGCGACACGGGCGAATATGCGGCCAGGAGCGACCGCAGTTTATCGAATTGCACCGCAGTTGGCTGAAACCGACAACCGAAAAACGTAAACGCCGCCGGCGAGCAATCAGGGAATGTTATCTTGAGATAAACAGCGGCTTCGCAAATAGCGCGCCGCGAAATCCGCGCGAGTGAAAGTTCGCGTCGCGCCTCGCCTCGCGATCTCATCTGCACCGGATTCACTGTTAAATTCGATCGTAAACAAGAGTTAAAGGGAGATCTCGCATCGGACGCCTTTCCCACAGATCGGCTCCTCCACTTTGACGGGTCACAGGGCGCGCAAAGTGCGCCCTTCTTTTCTTCGACCTCACGCGCTTCAATGCGCATCATTAACGACATTATCGCCGAGTAACGGCGCCGTGAGAAGCGGCGAGAAGCGGCGAGGCTCTGGGAAAAGGATTTCGCGAGCAGGGCCGAAGGGCTAATATCGCGCGCGCGCGCGCGCGCGTACAGCCTTATTACTCGAGGGCCGCCGTAAAGATACCTACCGAAATTCGTTTTCACGGTACGAAACGACGGCGGACACGCACCGGCCATTCCCTTCGAATCCGGCCGATCCGCCGTACACGGCGCTTGCAACGTATGTCCGTCCGACCTCCCCCTCCCCCTCTCCCAACCTTTCGGGATACGTTGCATGCTACGCTCGTAAAAACCGTCTGGAGGAGGTCTGCGCGCTCGTGAATCGTGAAAAAAACAAAAGCGAACGAGGCGGTACGTCCAAACAAGTCGGCCTTCTTCTTCTTCTTCTTCTTCTTCTTCTTCTCCTCCGTGCGGCCCTCTTCGTGCTCGCCCTTCGCGAGCTCGCCCGTCACCCCGCTGCCATCCTTGACAATCAGGGCCGGCCCTGTGTGTGCATGTGCAGCTTCGCAAATTTGCTCGAAGCGAGCAGCGCTGGAAGTCGCGGGCAAACAGGCGAACAAACAACGCAAGACGCGTGCGAGGGAAAGAAAACGGAAGCGCCGTCTCAAAGGCGAGGCGGCACCGTCTAGGAGGTGCCGTCTACCACCCCCTGTTACTCCCCCCCCCCTCCCGTGCGTGCGTGCGCGTGTGCGTTCCTCTGACGTTTATTCCGCTCGTTGAGCCTCCTAATTGCCCGTAACCGTTATAGAAATCCAGCCGAGCAGATTGCGCGAGCGGACGTAGCTCTGATTTTACGGTAATTGCGAAATTATCGTTATTACGTTTCCAACGACCCGGCGATACTCGGCAGTGCGAGCGGAGCGTAATGCTGCCGCGACGGGATGCCGAATGGTGCTTCTTGCGCGGGCAGCGACGTTAATTCGAGGAATAAATCGAAACGCATACACGCGCCCGCGATAATGTATCAACGGCAGTCTCTGATGTAACTCGATCGTAATGTAAAGTCGAGTAATTTATCGAAAATACGTGCACGTCGAGGTATTGTCTATGTTTACGTACGTCGCGTCTACGTACGTAAACCAACGGATACACGCGCGAGCGCGCTAGCGCGTATAAATAATACGCGGCCGTAATTGCTTCGGATTTTTAATCCGCCACGTAGTTTAATTACGTGTTTATTGTTATCATTTGCCCGGTGCGCGCGCCGCAGCTCTCCCTCCGATTTACGGGCGGGCGCGGTCCGTCTTTTATTTCCTCTCGCATTCCCGTATGTCCCGCTAATAAAGCGGCCGTAATTGTATATTCGCATGACGCAAAACTCTAGTTCGGCGGCGGGCGTGCCGCCGTGCTTTTTCCGACGAATCCCGCGTCCCGCGTCCCGCGGCTGAAATTATGCCGCCTATCCGGAAAGCGCGCGACGTAATCGGCAGGCAAAAAATCCGGGTAGACGTCCCGAAAGAGAGATAGCAGGCGATGCGGGAGACGGTATTTTACCAACCGGGAGGAGCGGAAGTTGCATTCCGTTCCTGCCGCCGACGTTCTCCCTTTTTTGCCCTTATCGCCAGTAATAATCCGCGGAGGGTAGCGGGCGCGACCGCGCCGGCAATCGGAGTATTCGGGCTTGGAGGTATCCGTAACCACCCATAACCACCCTTATCCGCGGGTCTCCGCGGTGGAATCGACGACGCGCCCGGAAGGAAAAAGGATGAAAGAAGGGGGGAAACAAGTTTTCCGCCCCTTTCCAGGGCGCATACCAGGCGACATTACCGGCGACACGGCACAAAGTATTTCCATTACGACGGCGATGTATTTCATGCGGCGCGCACACTTCGCTACGACGATTTTGCTCCATCTGAATTGTAAACCACGATTCCCCCACCTCTCCCGTCGACCTCATCGTGAGTTATGTCGAGTGTTCTTCATTTCGGCGAAGGCCGCCGCGGAATATCTGGCGTTTCTCGCTGAATATTATTAGTCGAAGGTCGTTATTGCATCCGGCAATGCATCTCGCGAGATGCATCCGCGCTGCGCGTTTCGACAGGTCTCGTTACCCCCGTTTAACGGGGCCAGCGTTGACGCGCGGGGTGGTCGCGCGAAGGAATATTCGTTGGCGGTTGCGAGTGGAACGCGATGTCGCGTTCTCTTTTTACGCACGTCTCGGAGAGCGGCGGAGAGCCGCTCGAGTCGAGCTAAATGCGTTTCCGATGGACCGTCATGCGGCGAAACTTTGTTAAAGTAAGGCGGTGGGCGGCTAATCGTGATTTAATTACTTACTTACTTACTTACATAATTGCATCGCGCGTAATAACGTTTACTTATAATGGGATAACGTCCTCGCTCACGCAGCCGCAAATTTCCTTCACAATGCTCGGCTTCCCGCCAAACGCCAAGTTCCTGCGCGAGCATTGTTACGAGTTTCCCATTAAGCGACGAGCTATTCTTCGCAATCATCGACGATTGATCCGCCGCTCGTCGAATTAACGACGAGTGTTGTTGCAAAATAACATCCGGCGCGACGCGAGATGGATTACGTCGTTGAACAGCCAATTACCATTTTGATTAATACATCTGAGCAATTAGCCGGGATATTTAAAACAATTTCAACATCGATCGCATGAACATCGCGAATGAACGAGTCACACGTATCAAGACACACGTCGAATTGGAACACACGAGTCCTAGGTACATCCGCCTCGCGATTTACCCCGCGGGAGATTTCATTATTTCGTAACGTTAAATAATTTGCGGCTTGATAAAGCGCAAACGCGCTTTAATACTTTTTAAACGATGATCGATGGCCGTAAGCGCATTAAAAAACGACGGCTTAATTACCCGAGCTACCATTAATTCGGCATTAGATTCATTTTCGTTGAATGGACCACGTTGAAGGGGCCACGAAGATACCGTTTCAGAATAGAGAGAAGTCGTTAAGCGCTTCTTCTAGAAATTCATAAAGTCCTCTCTCTCTCTCTCTCTCTCTCTCTCTCTCTCTCTCTCTCTCGCGTGCGCGTGCTCGTCCCGCAAGCCGATCTTGCGGCTGCACAAGGCATGCATTTTCCATTATTATCTCGACGTTTTACGACGCGCCTTACGTGGCTGACCGGCTGTCACGCTCATGCATTATAAATATACCGATCTACATCCGATCTATGAATAATAGATCCGGCGAATTTTAAGCCGGTATCGGCTAATGCGCAATCGGCAAAGCTAACAAAATTCTCACGTCGCCGGGAGTCGCCTGACTTCTCTGCGAATTTATTTCCCCTTCTCGCGGGAGTGAGATAACGCCGGAAACAATGCGATACGATATCGATATCAGAGAGAATTCCCGACGATGGGAGAAGCAGCGCGCCGCAGTTGACTGGAAAACTCGCGAAAATGCTCGTTTAAACTCGCGCGTCGATAGTTGCGCGAGTAATTAACTAATACCGATAACGTGACACGATGTGACACATATTGCCGATAATTCCTCGCGGGTATAACGCGATACGTAAGAAGCGTCGTTCCAATCCTGCGAAAGTTAAAAAATATTTCCACGAGACTCTTCCGATCGAGCGATCCGTTTCCTCGCGACTGAGTTGAGACGAGTTAAAGTTTAAGCAAGAATCCTACGCGTGTACACGACTTTTTCCAGCGATCGATCACAACATTTAACATAAGTGCAAGGTAACAATGTTACACCATAGCTACCGATACAAGCGATGCAAAGCAAATATGTTTTATGCGTCCGGTATCAACGAGATCGCTTGCACGCCATGAAACAAAGCGCCGGGCCGATGGTCGAGCATTAAGAAAAATACAAAATACGTCGGTCATATCTCAGCCGGGGCATTAATGCGTCATTAGTGCACTTTCGCGGACGGAAATAAATATTATCACGACTCATAGCGCTGCCAAGTAGTCGCATGGCGCGCCTTATCCGGCTCTCCTCGGCCGCACGCGAGCTTCCGTTTCCTTCGCTGGCGTATAATAATTATTATCTATTGCCCGAACGTTTTTATCCGTCACATACAACCCGGTTGCATTAGCTTTATCGGCGCGAGAGAGCGAGAGGGCCGCAGCGGCTTTTCGCGAAACGCAACGCCGCGCTGCGCGGCATCCTCGTGACCGTGACTCTTACTTTAATTTCTCGCGGAAAGAAGACAAATTGCAGCCGGTCTTAATGCACATACGACGCACACACACGTAATTCAGCGACGCGCAAACGCGTTTCCACCGCACTTTTCCTCCGCCGGCTCGCACGGAACCTCGCATTCCCCCCCGCCTCTGATATCAGTCTTTATGAGCCGCGTGCCGAGGCTAACCGGATTTCCCCCGAATTTCGCGGACGTTAAATTAATCTGCGACGGGCAGATTAACTACAGATATAATTTGCGCGGCTCTTGCCGCGTCGAACGCTCTTGTAAATATTCGCGTACGAGATGCGGAGCCTGGGCGCGTATTCCTTATATAAATAGCCAGCGGACTTGCTCGCTGCTTTTATCGCCGAGCGTTCGCTTCGCGCTCGCGGCATTATTCCAGCGGTGCACGAGGAATTGGCACTCGGAAAGCTGGCTCCGAGTGTATCGTCTTTTCACCAAAGGGAAAAATCGAGGCAGGAAATCGGCGATTAGTCTCTCGCGGGATAATCTCGGCTGGAGCGCTGACGGGAGCGAGCGAGCGCGCTCTCCTCGGGTTTTGTCGCGTCGCTCGATCTCGCCGAATGTCTCCGGGTAATTTCTCAGATTTGAGATCATCGCAACGCCGATCAGCGCGGTCGCTCGGTCGAGCCTCTCGGACCGGATGCGAGAGCGGGAACAGAGACGGAGCAGCGAGCGGCCGTCCATTGTGGCGGCGACAGCGACAGCTCGCGCATCGATTTCTTTTGCCTCGCTGCTCGATACAATTACCGGAGCTATTAATCGGGCTGCGTGCGGCGTCATTTGGCACTCGACAGGTCAAAAACCGCGAGACGAGTGTCACCGAGCAGATGCCCCGCGGGGACGCCATTAGTCATACACGAGCGGGCGCCGGCTATGCACCGGTCGGAGAGTCAGCACGGGAGCTCCGGGGCCGGCCGGGGGCGCGGAGAGGGTGTTCCCGGAAGGGTGTTCAGCCCTTCCAGCTCGAGGACGGGTTACCGTGAGGGTATCACGGTTGGCCGCATGCCCGGAAAGTTGAGAGCGGAACTCGCGGAAGGACGGCGGCATAAACGACGCTTCCGACCGTATCGACGATCGCTCGTTCGCTCTTTTCGGCACCCATCCCCGTCCTCTGTCCTCAGCCCGTTTACGGATCGCGCGCTCGGAGGTGGAGTCGCACTCGCGAGGCTCTCACGGAGGCCAAGTTTAAACGATACGATTTCGACACGCGCCCTCCGCGTCGTGGAAATGGCGCCGCGACGAGCGACGAGGTCTTTAATGGCATAACAAAGTCAGACGCGAAACAGGGTCAGATTAAATCGGGACGGAGGAAAAGGTCGGAACGGGCTCGCTCGCAGAGCGTTCCCGTTCCATTGACGATTCCCGGTTGACGGTTTAACAGCGCTGCGAATGTTTCCGGAACGACTCGCGGTTTCTCGAAATTGCCGGCCGCGCTCGCGGAAGGCGGCGGCCCGTCTTTTTGCTCGCCCGGCACTTAAAATAAACGATTTTTTGTCCGACCGCGGGACATCGCTCGTCCGCTCCAACTGTTTTTCATTCGTCTGCCGTCGCTCTGCCGACGCCCGTACATCCGCTGGACAAATTTTCCATAGTCGTCGCTACGCGAAAGCGTAGCAATGAAAATTTCATTCGTTTGTCGGCAATTTTCATTAAATCCGCAGACACCTCTCGGAACGCGCCCGCTGGCTGTCCGCGCTCTTTGAAGATCAGCTAAATATTTTCGCCGCGCATTATCGAATCACGAGATGTTCCCTCTGCTGGGAATAATCTCGAGCAGGTCTGGCAGGGATTTGCAGTCTTTATTTAATAGAAGCACTGATTGCGATCTCAATATAGCAGATTAAATCTATTGCTCTAACGAGCATGAATAAATAATAATTACCTCCAATATTCACATTCATCGTATCATGAATTTCGTAATCCATGTAATGATTATCCATGTAATCTCTCTCTTTCTCTCTCTCTCTCTCTCTCTCTCTCTCTCTATATATATATATATATATATATATATATATCTATTTATCTAATATATCTCTTTCTCCCCCGCACGTGATTCATCGCCCCATCTGATGATCTGATATTTTTATTTTTGCGTGGATGCAAAGGCCGTGGATCGGCCAATTTTGTTATCTCTTGTAATCTCTTGTGTCTTTGATAACAACTATGAAAGGCTCCAGCCCAAAAGTGGAAATGAATTCGCGAAGGTGTACGAAATATTCACTGATCACTGAACAGTAGATTCGCGATGAATCGTTAATCCCATCGTACGCGCGTTCGCGGCCGAGCGAGCAAATCGCCGATGAGATCTCGGGCCTGGCAAGGCCCGTTGATAGCCTCCGTTTCGAGAATTTCGTCGAATCTGACGGTAATTTGATTTGCCGTAACTTTTTATCGGCAGCCGAGCACAAGCAGCCGCGTTCAGCGAAAGAGCGTGGAGGGCGGCGGACTGTCTGAAAAGGTTCGGCGAAGGCGCTCTTTTATCTCGAATGAAATCTGACGTTTTACGAAGCGTAGGGGCAAACGAACATTTATGAAATTTTAAGTGGCCGTTGCTACAACGCGGAGCGCCCCGGATAAGACGAGCCAACTCCCGACCATTGCGTTATTCAATCAAACGAGCGACTATAGCGTGGCAGCTACGAATCGCCGCGGTGAGTCGGACTTACGGACTTACATTCTTCAATTGCACAATGTGCAGTTCGCGGCTGTCACGGTGGATTTCCGCTGCTTTGTATCACGACGAGAGACGAAAACTGTGTCACCGATCCAGCGCGTTTTACGTTTGCTGCTTCGAAGTGTGAAACAACTGGCTGTCCCTCGTCTGCGATCGCTAATTATTCGCTTTACTCGTCGCGTGTAGCGACTCGATGTGTTTTTATGTCATAAATCCGTTGTTGACGATTGTCGACGATTGTCGCGATCAGTCGCGTGGAATCGAGATCAGGAGCGTTTCGCTAAATGCATTAATCCCTAAATGCGGATAATGCTGCACTTCAAATCTGAATTACGCGATCAAACAGTAAATCCACGATTTAATCCACGATTTGATAAAATTTCTTTCACTGCAGATCGGTTGGATTCGATATTAATGCGATTCAAAATTCTCGGCGTGTCATAAAACTTTGCATTTCGCGCTCCAGTGGTATATATGCTCCCGAGGTGTACGTTACATTATCGATTAGCGAATCGGAACTGTTCACGCTTACGATAGAGAGTGGGAACGAAACTTTTAGCAGGGTCGGATCGAGGCAAAAAATGAGATTTACTTTTCTCTTTACGAAGGTTACATATTATGGCTTCCAATTAATTTCCGGATTAACAAATGAGAGAACAGTAGCTCGCGCGCGCGCGCGCGCGAAAAGCAGTCATCGAAGAAACGTGCACATGCACGTGCAGGTTCATCGAGCTGTGGAATTTAGGATGAAATCTATACGGCGCACTTGAAAAAATACCTGCATCGCTTCTTTCTCACGTTACTCCGTTGCCGCGGATTCGACGACAGTGAATTTAGTCCATCCTTTAATCCGGCTCTGGTTTCGTACACGTAAATGCCTTTGACCGCTTGGCAGACGTTTACACATCCCATGCTCTTTCACCTTCCGCCCCGAGTTTCCTACTTTCATTATTCCAGATCGTGGAACTTTCGGCGAAGAGCGTACATCAAATACAGAGAAGCCGAGAATTCCCGGGCAATTATATCAGAATCATCCGAAAGGGATAAAAAGGAATTTAATTTAATATTCATTACGTCTGTCGTTATAGTCGGCCATTCTGGGGAAGATCTCGGAATGCAGAGAGCAAGGAGTGAGATTAAAGCGAAAAGCGCAAAGTCTGTTTTTAGGGTAGCATCGACAGGGGAAATCGTCGGTTGGCCAAACTGTCGGCCGAATTTAACGCGTGCGCTAGCCGGATGTTACGAAGCAGCGGCATCGAAGCAGAAGGAACCGGTTCACTTGTGGCCCTCCTCGATCTAACGAATCTCATATCTCACTGTTAAGCACGGCACTTCGTGGCCAATTAACTTTGGTGCCGCGAGCAAAAAAATCAGATCATCGTCGAGCCACGGCCCGACCGAAGGATATCGACCGCAACACGCGGGTTGCACGGTGTATTATCTCACGAGATAAATTCGAATCCGCGGCGTAAGTTGCATCGAACGAAGAAGCGATTCGCGGAAGGGGACGATCGCGTTTCTCACGCGATCAAAGCGTGAACGACGAAGAATTTTGCGAGCAAAATCATCCGACTGATCTATGAATCGCGCTAGCAATTGAAGCCGGTCCGGCTTTTTGCCTTTTTATATCGCGAGCAAACGTCCCCGCTGATGATATCGATCCCGGTCGCTAAATGCCATCTGGACGGTATTACTTACATCTAGCGTAATCTTGCGTTATCCGTGACCTGTGACGGGCACCTTTCACTGATATCGATCGGTGCGGCTTTAATAGATGATTAAGCGTTCTTGATATTCTAGACGCGTGGAAGTTCAGCGCGAAATGTGCACACGAAATAGTTCAAAGGTCGTGAGAACATCGACCTTTAGCATTCCTGGCCGGCTACACCATCAGCGGAATCGAACGGTGGCTACGGCTCGAGCGAGGGTCAAAAGCGAAGACGATGGAACGGAGAGAGCTAAGGAAATGTGATTAAATGTATACGTATACGGCACATAACTCGACTTTGATGAAATATATATCTCTCGCGTACATATGTATTCCCCATGAAATGAATATTAATTCGGTCCCGGTAATTTACCTATTTTCGACTTTGGTCTTGTTCACGGGACGGCGTTGCGCTTTGGACGTAAAACGTTACATAAATACCAATAAATACCGTCTGCTTACGACTCTTCATTAGCATGAAGGAATAACGAACGGAATTTCAATAAACTCATGATTCTCTTAAGGCTCGCCTTAATTAAGGCGCTCGCTTAATATCTCCGCTTCGAATCTCCTTAACTCGGGATCTTTTTAATTTCCCTCTTTACGAGGGGGCCACGTACATACACGCATACGTCACTATCCTCTAATTATCCTCCCAGCGGCGGACAGAAATACGCTTACGAGCGTTTCGCGCGCGCGCGCGCGCGCGCCCGCCCGCCCGCCGCAGCGGATAATATTTCATGTGTCACCGATCAAAGTCTGATTGGTTAGTCCCGTGGATTTTGAATACATTTATGACGATGTAGGCCGATACAGGCCGGTCCTGTATTGGAAATCCTCAGCAACGTTGTATAGTCAATAGTCCTTTGGGAACGAGCGATGCTAGATTTATCCACTTTACACGTATCAATATTGTCAACGTATCTCGATATCGGTAATTGGCATTGCACCGGCGTAACTTTGTCATTGACGCGCTGTGATAAACTGAGAGCATCGAGATTTGATTATACCGATATCGATGGCGCTGCGGAACGCGTTTCGCACTTGTGCGATTGTGAGACAGACGCGTCGCGTCGCGTCACTTTCGATTACGAGATGATACCGCGAGCTGCTGAAGCTCCCTCGAAGCTTCCGCCGAAAGCTGCGGCATTCCTTAGCTGCGAAATCACGTTAAACACATCGAGCGGAGCTCGTTATCCGGCGGAGATTGCAACGTCGGATAACGTCGAGGATAATAATATCCAGAAGAGATTTCACGAATTCTCGTCATTTCGCGTGCGGCATTTTTACAGCACGATTCATATCCCGGAATTTATATTAATGTTATCTTCGCACCGAAGATAAAACCCTCGCGATAATCGAGATCGAGATAAAAGTATCTCGATGTTGCGGTTGAGAGAAACAAAACGCACGGGAATATCCGAAATTCCTCAAACAATAGGCGCAATCCTGCGCGCCCGTGAAAAGGAAATTACGAGAATATTTAACCGTCCCGCTCGCGCGGGATTGGCTGCGTTTACGTTATCCGTCAAACAGCGTCTGTTTGCAGTCTTCTTCCATGAATACCGAATGCAAATTGCATTTGGTCTCACGTCACAGCCAAACACATCCGAATTACTCTGCAAATCTTTGCACGTGCTCGGCAAGGGAAGTTCGCAAGGGGCGACAACGACATTCCGCCGGGGCGTGCATCGGAAGCCATAATCTCACCGCCGGTCGAAAGGATTACTCTTTGCGCTGGAAAGTAAGGCGGTTCCATCCGCGCGATACGCCGGCCGAATAAACACGCGTGCCGTCCGTTTTCCAAACGGCGCCCGCCGATATTTTTCCGCGGTAACATCCGCGACAGCGGAATCGTAAATCCGTAAATTAATTATCTCCCTAGTTGGCCGTAGTGGCCAAACTTTTCCGGATACTTGGGATAAGCATTCGCGCGCAAAGTTGCTATCGCGGAAAGTGCAGTTGAAAACTGCTGGTTTACCGCAGGTTTATCGGCATCTATTCTATAACGCGGAACTCCGCCCCGCAGTCGCCGGCATTCCGCGACCATTCCGCGCTGCGTACAGCTTATGAATATTTTACGCTCGTGATATCTCCGCGGCACGGGCGCGGACCAAGGTCCTCTTCGACGGCGATATCGGTGGGAAACGAATGAAAAGCGCCCCGCGTGAGCGAGGGGCGGCTCGCCGGATAGAAAAGTCCATGGGGAGAGAACGAAGAGACGGAGGAGAGAGCAAGAGAGCCAGAGTGCTTCTCGCAATAAGGGTGAGAACGAGCATGTGCCGCGGCCATAAGTACCTGGAATATATATTGTCGCGATGCTACACTGCGAAACACCGGTAGCTCGCGCGGCAAACCGAGACAGACGAACGAGGAGACGGTGGTTGCAGGTTGGGAAGAGGCTTGGGATGAGTGGCGGAACGAAGACAAAGGGAGATGGAAGAGAGAGAGAGAGAGAGAGAGAGAGGGAGGGAAAGCTGCTGCGCCTGCTCTCCAAGCAATTGCGCTCTACGTGCCGTCGCTGGAAATGAAAGAGGTGCAACGGGAGGTGGAGTGTATTCGATATTGTTTGCACTGCCTCTGCCTTCTCTTTTTGTCCCGTTTTTCTTTTTTTTCTTCCTACTCTCTCTCTCTCTCTCTCTCTCTCTCTCTCTCTCTCTCTCTCTCTCTTTAGCCCCCCAGCCCGCGCACTCGCGCACTCGCGCTTCCTTGGGCCTCTTTACGTCCGCTGCTACTTCCCTCTCTCTCTCTCTCTCTTTCTTTCTCTGGCTTTCACATTCGTCCTACGTTATCCAGCGTACGGTCCTCCCGTCAGTCGCTTAAGGTGGCCCGCTGCTTTATTGCATCTGTGATCTTTTCCTTTATTACGTTCCGCACGCAGCGGAGAGACAGAACGGCAAGTCCGGTCTTTATGGACGCAATTACGGAGCGTCCGGAGAGCATGCGAGCGCCCGAACACAATCGACGTGCCGGACGTGGAGCGTTCTTCTGAACGGTGCCGCGCGATTCAAAAGCGTCGGCAGTAAGTCTCAGCCGATCGTCCGGAAATCCCGCGGGCGATCGCGGCTGGCGAGCGAGAGAGACAGACGGAAGGAAAGCTGCTTTTTATGCGAGCGAACCGAGAAAGGTTTAAAATTGATTTATACCGTCAGCGCGAGTCCGATCCGCGTCCTTTTGTATACGATAGCGCGAACGGACGCTGAATAACGCGTTTAAAGGATTAATGTGTGTGTGTGTGTGTGTGTGTGTGTGTGTGTATCTGTATATATATATATATATATATATATATATATATATATATATATGTCGCGTCCAAGTGCGAGTGCTTCGCTCAGTGGGAAAAGAGGGGCGGGGGTTATCGAAATAGCGGCGCTCGATTGTGCGGCAGCTTTTAGCCGCCGGCAATATTTTCGTTGAACTTGAAAATAGTTCCGGCGGCAATCGCGAGAATGAAACCATCGCCGTCTCTCGCTCTCTCTCTCTCTCTCTCTCTCTCTCTCGCATTCCGCAAATCTGCTTTCTCCGCGAGTGCGCATCTCTTCCGAGACATGCGACGTCGCGAAAACGAGATCGCCTGCGCCTGAAACATAATTTCAATCAATCGACGCTGAAAACGTCCGCCAAAACCCCTACCGTCCGATTGAATCTTACTCTTAGGCGAACTCGTAACGAGCAACAAGCATCTTACGTACTTTCTCGAGTGACAAAGTACGAATCGTCGAGGCTTCGCGTCGATCTTCATCGGAGGAAAAAAGTTTGGTAAATTAGCCGGAAGAATATCGAGAGAGACGGCGGGGAGAGTCGAGGACGCGCAATCAAGTTCGCTCCCCGGCCACTTTTGCGTTGTTTCTCTTAACGTTAATTAGACGCGGCTTTCTTTCATTATAACTTGGAGGCGACGCCTCAGAAAGGCACGCCGAATTCCTCGAATCATTCCTCTAATAACATTCCACCCCTTTCCCGCGACAATCATCCCCGAGAATCCGGGGGACCATTCTTCAAAGTTACCTTTGAAGTTAACGCCCGCCCGAGCGGCGAGCGGGGGGAGGATCCCCGGTCTGGCAGGGGCATCAAAGAGATCGCGATCGCTGGCAGGTGCACGATAAATTGGCCCGCCACGATAATAAGAGGTAAGTCTCGTCCCGCGTGTGCCTAGGAGGCAAGTCGATAGCGAGGATAGTGGACGGATACTCGTGCGACGCCGCTGCCATAAATCTCGCGACGAGCAACGTGCAATTTCGACACCTCGTAAATCGCGATCGGACGCAGTCTCGGCGGTGTCTCGTCCTCTCGAACGCTCGAGATCGGTGCGCAACGCGCGCGCATCTGCGGGAGAAAGATCCGCAGGCGCAGGCGGCCAGCTACCCAGATGGGCGGCCGAATTCGGCCGAATACTTCCGAGCGAGCTTTCGGAAATTTCACGCCGCTCGGCCGCTGAATCGGCCTGAATCGGCGAGGAGGGGGCGGCGGGAACAAACGCGGATTGGTTGTGACCCGTTATCGATGCCGCGCGTAATCGGAAAGCAGACAGCGCGGGAGGAATCGGCTATCGATCGCGTTCTTCGCGCTCTCGATCGACTTTTCCGATTATCGGAGCTTCGCGCGATTTAGATCCGCGCGCGAAAAGCGAGATTCGCGGAAGGAAGAAATCCCGAGCCTCCCGAGCGGAGGCGGGATTAGCAATCGGTCTCGCTTAATGCCGAAAGCGCAAGCATAACATGGTCTATAATTATTCATAAATGTAATAAAGTGCGTCAAGCGGCGCCAGCATTGCCATTCTCGCAATTTACGACGGGATCTTAGCGCGCCACGTCTCGCCGCGGATTACGCGAAACCGTCGCGGAAGGCCCGTGACGGACAATTTCTGACACGCAATGATGAATAGAGAGAACCGCGCGCGAGAGAGCGTCACGTGATCGCTCTCCGAGCGATTAAACATAGCGGACATAACTACTCGACACGCTGATATTTATACCGGGGCGTCGCGTTCCGCGACAAAATCGAAATGCGTTTCGCATAACGAACGCCGGCGCGACGCGCGCCGGCGCGTGTTTGAGAGCGGCTGTCACGCGAGGTGACGATCCTTTCAGCGGCAATGCAATGTCGGGCCGCTGGCAGATTTTTAATTAAAAAACAAACTTTATCATTGATGCACGCAGCGCCGGCAGCCGCCGGCCTGGACATAATTTACACAACGAAATAGGCGAGCCCGCCATGTTAACGACGGCCGCGCGACGATGAATCCACCATCCTCCCCTCGAAATTTTAATTAAAACTAATATTCACTAACCAAGTTATCGTGCGCTGTATCGAGTACTTTCATGGATGATCGAGCTCCATTTACCGAATTGCCATTCGAGGGTCGCGCGCTTTCGTAGCGAGCGCGCCTGGCGACAAGCGATATCCACACGCCAGCAAATTGCAGCAGATGATTGCGAATGTAATGCGCGAGTATTCCCTGCGATCAATCGAGCACTAATGACTACGGTGTATCCCGTTCCTTGGAAATTCGGCAAAACGCCGTGTCGGATACGATATAATCCGTGAATGACCGAAATCCGAGTGTCATCGCCATCGTGTCGTCGATCGCCATTGGCCCCTTTATCGCGACCTCCTCCCCGTCACTTTTCGATTCTCCATCGATGCATCGATATATCCGAAGCTCGCTCTCGCTCTCGCCAAGTTCACGGTTAATCCATTTACTTGCCGCAACGCGCGGCTACAATGGCAATTGATTCGCCGCGCAGCGGCGGCGGCGGCGGCGGCGGCGGCGGCACGCGCGTCCGTCGTCGGAATTCTTCGCGACGGCTATTGTGCGTAACGCGGGTCGCGGCGGGAGGGGAGGGGGAAGCGGGGGCGGAGTGGTCGGAGAAGGGTGTCCGGTACTCCGCCGGCGGGGAGCGAGAACGCACGCGCGTCCCCGTTATTGTGCGAGAAAAACAATGCGATTGTTTCGAGCTAATGTGGACAGCGTCGACGGCGGCGGCGGCGGCGGCGGCGGCGGCTTGTCCATTAGAACGCGCTGCGGTGGGACCTCGTTCCGAGGGGCGCGCAGTCCTTTTCGCACCGCCGTTAATCTATTCCCGATCCATTATGGCGTGCTACCTCCGTGTGTACCTTGGAGACGCGCTAATTTAGCTTTAGGCCGCCCTTCTGCGTCGTACTTTCGTCCACCGCCGTCGCGCGCGCGCGCGCGCACCAATGGCAGGACGGCATTAATTATTTCTGTAATTAGTATCACCACGGGGAACAGAGGTCGGGACAGAGGTCGACCGATGACGATCGCGGAATAATATTCCGATCCTGACGCTGACGAGTTCGGACAATCGCGTAGACCATCGGGATGCAAACGCCGATATTTGCGATTCACGCCAAAGGGCCGCGTTTATTAAGAAATTGCTGCGTCATAGGCTGGCCTCGTCTCGATCGCGATTCGCGACCTGCGAAACGCACCTCTGTCTGGTGCGTTCCGCACTTCCGGATCAACGAGTAATTCCTTTTGTATATTTGAAGACAGAGAGAGAGAGAGAGAGAGAGAGAGAGAGAGAGAGGGGGGAGGAGGGGGGGGGCAGTTTAACATTTTCTTGGTTTTCTTGGTCGTAACCCTTTCCCATTATCCGGCGTAATCTCCATCCCGCGGGGATTACGTAATTACGAGTCGGGATTTTATTTTGTTGATTACGATGAGTGTAATTCCAGTAAGGCTGCCTTCTTGATTTCGCGAGGTTTAGGATTAATTGCCGCTTTGTTGACGGCTCAGCCGGCAATAATTTACGTCGCGCTGCGGCTTTGCAGACCTCTGTCTGGCATCAGCGTACGTGTTCACGTGCAAACCGCTTTCCCGTTAGTTCGTAATCTTGGTGGTGTTAACCCGCGAAATAATGTATCGCGACGCGCTTTGAACGTGCGCCCGATCGATTGTAGCCGCGATAAATGATTAAAAACGAACTCGCGCGTATAAGCACGCAGCGCGCGTATCTCGCAGCGCGCCCTTTCTGCTTTGTTTGCGCTTTTCACACTGTGTTGGCCGCCTCATAAATGTGGCATGATCTTTTTGCAGTCCTGACGGGATGGAAAATAAAAGTATCGGAAAAGGAATTTTTCGATACGCGCGGGAATTATTTCGCGACGTTGCGAACCGATTTACAATCGCGCGGAAGCCGAATGTGCGTAAATGCGCGTGTGTGATCATCTCGCGTGTAAATCTCGGTGAAATAAAAATGCCGATCCGCGAGAATAGGCAGATTCATCCAAATTGCAAGGCGGCAACGTGACAAATTGCAAAGGAGAAAACGAGCGTTAATAAATCCCGATCGATTTTCTCGTGTCGCGCTAAATCCGAAAGAACCGATATTCCGGCAAATGGTCGCCGTCTTTCGCCGTCATGGTTTCAATCGTCAATGAACCGAGACCTGGTCGCACGTCTCGATCGGCTCTGGTGCCCGTGCGATATCGCACGCACACGCACGCAGGGCTAAACTGGAAGGACGGGATTGATACTCGGGACCTCGGCACGACCGAACGAAACTCATTTCATTCACCGATTCGCTCGACTACGCTCCTCTCGGTCGTGCTCGAGCGGACGCATTTCTCATGCGTCCGCGGCAACCGGCAATTTCATACGTGGCATTTAATAGAAAGCAAGAGAAAGAGAGAAAATCCGGGCAAGAGACGTACGAGAGCAACGTAATGACCGACCGGTGGTCGAACGCCGCCTTCGCACCGTCCGGATAATTCGAGATAATTCTCGAGTAACTCGTCCCCGCCTGATGAGATACGCGATAGTCGCGGACGTAATAATTAAGAAACGGTGTCGGATCGCGGACGATGAATGCTACCGCGCGATACCGTCCGATTAGCTAAACTAGTATCAGATTGTAACCATAAGAAACGCTCTCGGACGCTGCGCGCGCTTAATAACGCGATTAATAACGCGTCACCGTGCGCGAGTACTTTTCGAGTACACAGCGCCGCTGTGATCCACGTGCACGCGAACGAGACGAGGACGAGGCAAGGCGCGTTCTCGTTATTCGCGCGGGTCCGCGCGTTATGGACGCGCAGACGGCGCCTTCGGTCAACCTCGTCACGCTAATCGGACGCGGTGCTCGCAAAGGCGCGTAGACGCGCGTTGTTCGACGTTCGACGTTCGACGTTCGACGCTTTGCGATCCGCGTGGAACGTAGAACCGCGCCGTTGCACCTGTTGCACGCGAGGCACCTGTGCCGTGCGATAAGAAAAAAAATACGAGCTATCGCCGCCCGCTGCAGCTTGACGTATCTGAATATCCGGGTGTCATCTTACACCTAGTTTCCACGCATCGCCTGGCTACCCTCCCTCCCTCCCTCCCTTCCTACGTTAACTCTCATTATCGCGCGTCTACGCTCCGCGTTCCGTGAGATATCAAAGTGAGATCGAACGAGATGGGAACGCGGCTCTCGCGGATTTTCCGTGAGCGTGCCCGAACGAATCCTCGAATGTTCGAATATCAGGGAATCGTAGGCTGATCCGTGATTCAGCCGTCGAATGAGACGATCAGCGTTCTTCTTCCATTTGTTCTCTCGCGATCACGGATTGCGCTCGCATGCTAGAGCAAATGTAAACACGCCTTGTTATTACTTTCCTCGTACGTCATTCGCAAATGTTGCGGACTCTATAACGCAGCTGAATGCTGCGAATGCTTTCAACGGAAACGTTTTTTTTTCTTTTTCTTTTTTTTTTCCTTTTTTTTCGGTGCGATTTGTTACAACAGGTCAGATTCTATCGAAAGCAGGAACGGTAGAACGGTAGTTTGAAAAAAAAAAATCCGCCATTTCCCCCTTTTGCGAGGGGAGCTCTCTGGCAAATCTGGAAACAGAGAAGGACATTGTTTTCGTTTGTTAGCTCAACCCTGTTAGTTCGTTGATTAGTTCGTGCCTCGCGAGTATTGTATAACGCGGAATTATCGCGTGGAACGTGACGCGCGTGTTGATCAGGTCCGTTTAGCTCAGCGAGTAATTAAAATGCGACGATTAGCGAATGCGCGCTAACAAGGATACGTAGGATTTTGCTGCCGCGTGCAACGCATCTTGCGAACGCGTTGCTTTGAGAGATCCGACAACTCTGATAAGCCGCGACGTCGGATTCTTGATCAGGAAATCTTCACGGCGAGTGATCGTCGCACAAGAAAACTGTCGCACGCGCTGAACCGCTGATCCTGTCTTCTTCTTCGGATCAGCGTGCGAATGATCGTCGCGAGCAACCGCCGTCCCTTCTAGATCACCGATACGCGCCGGCTTCGCGCCGGAGCTCGGCGCTCCAAGGAGGAGGGCGCGGCGGGGAGGAGGGCCGGCAGCGCGGGTTGAAAATATTGCGGGGGATTCCCTTCTCATAACGTATGCAGCGCAGGGCCTTTATGCACCAGATGCCGGTAGTTATATCGTACGTGTTCCGTCGCACTCCTCCCGTCCGTGCCGGTCGCGGACGGCGTCTGCGTGTATACGCGGCAAACAGTCCTCCAGAGGATGGCTGCCGCCGCGTTTTCTTCTCGCGAGGCACCTAACGACTCGACCCACCGCGCCCCGCCCCCGCCCTCGAAAAAATGGTGGCTCGAAGCCGGGAACAGGTGCGAACCCGCGCGCGCGCGGAATCTCTAACGAGGCCCGCGCGATGCGCCGCCACTGCAGCGCGGATTGGGCGGACCCGCATCAAAGTTCTTCTCTTTATTAGGTCAAGTCAACACACGGCTGTGGACTATCGAGACTATTCTCGGAGACTCGACAGTCTATCATCGGATGAATCGGATAAGATTTCGGACCTTGGACTTTGCTGGACTTTGTTGTCGGCATCGCGCGGAATTCTCTCGTTGGCATTCCTTGTCGAAATGTTGATTGACGGAATTTTTCTTATAAATATGCAATTCATTTTTCCTACACATTGAACACATAGATATTTCGTCATTCGATCTTTATTACGACCGCTGTATCGAGTGTATCGATTGCTGAGATACTGAGGATCCGAGATACGACCGATTTCGGTTTTTTTGATATTTGCGCGCCAATTAGAGAGTTCTGATTCATTCGACTCGAAAAATTTCCTTGTCCCGCAGCCTTATGTCCTGCGAAAGAGGTAAACTTCGGAGCTCGATATGGGATTATTATTACTCGGCGAGCAGGACATTTTCTAAGTCCTCCTGAGCTTAGAAATTTGTTATCCTTTTCACGAGCCAACGCCCGCGATTCAGCGAGTAAACACTGGCGGATGTACAAGCGGAGATGTTACGGAAACGTTTAGTTAGACTGGAAATCTGCAGTAAGCCGGGACATATAGACGCGATCTTCAACGCGATCATGCCGGTGAATTGGAAATCTGCTACTCGATGTAGACCGGAAGCGCGCCGAGCAGTACGCGGCTGTGCTTGATGACGCGTGCAGAGCGCGATCTCCGAAATCCTATTCGAGTCCACGGAGCCTCTTCACCGTCCTCCTTCCGTGCTCGGTGCGGATGGAGCACGAGGTGAAACACCGAGCGGCAAAAAGTTGTTCTTCGCCTGACCTGTGGGGAGAGAGAGAGTCCATTATCGCTTGGCGTAATGATATATTACATCTCGGCGATAGTTAGTCCCGAATAGTCCCGTGAAAGTATCTTCCCTGGCGATGGCCGGCGCGTGCATCTGGCGCGACCTCTGTATTCGCTCGCTCGACCGTTAGGCGGTTTCAGGCGGACGAGAACGGCGCAAACTATTCGAGGCTATCATGAAATCGGATGTGCCCATTTTCGAAGCGTTCGAACGAAGCGGAGCTCGTTCGTGCAAAGCTGAGCAAACGACCGAGAGAACTCCGGGAGATGGCCAAGGGGGAGGGCCAGGGTAGGAGGGAAGGGGGGCGGGAGAGACGGGAGTGGCGAGGGAAGAAGAGGAGAGCCGATCGGTGCGGGAGACCGGACGGGTATCGGCGTGTGAGCCGGGCCTAACGCCGCGCGTGCACGTATTCGTGGGGAGACAATCACAGCGAAACCCTTTAGGCCAATATTGACACAAGCTGCTATCGCAATAATGGACAGACGTGTAGGGATAACGCGCGCGGATGCCCGCCGCGCGCATCATACTCTCACCGCGCGCGCACTTGTGTTTGTACAGTCGCTCTCGTGCGGATCCCCGCCCAAGTGGACGCACACCGTCGGTGTGGACGGCGCATAATCACGCCCCCGCGCGCACGCACACGCACGCGCGCGCGCCCTCGATACGGCAGGCAGACGGGTCGAGCGTCTTACAGCGATGTTTTCGGAGCGGACGCGCGCGCACTCGAGCTGTCAATCTCGGCGCGCTTAGACAGCGCGCTGTTGACACCAGCGACAGAGCGCGGTCGACGACGATGCTCGTGTCTGCTCCGTGTCCAATGACGAAGAAAGACCCGGTGTTTTCCCTGCGAATCCGTGGAGGGTTGCGCGGAAGGGGTTGAAATTTATTTAGCGCGTATATCTCGAGATGCGCGCGCGCGCGCGTGATTGCCTGCGAGCCCGCGGCTTACGTCCGCGCGGGCGACGTAAATGGGATTTTTCTGTTGACGCTGCCGACTCGCTCTTTTGTTCGCCAGGCTGTTTACTCGGAACGATAGGACTGCGCCAACGATGAGCCCCGCGGCGTATTTATCCGTCTCGTGTTCATCTCGGATTTCCATCCGCAAGAAAATCCGAGCCAAGGATGCACATTCAGGCCGCTCGTCCGCCCGGTGTCGTTAACGCGGAAACGCGACAGACGGGACCGCCTCGAATCGCGAGCCGCGCGACTCGAAACTCCGCGCGTGAATGGCCGCGTTGCGAGTAACGAGCGGAACAGCCGAAGCGTGGGTCTAACGGATGGTTCTACACTTGGCTGATTACGCAATAGCCGAGAACGCTGCGGCGGGGTTTAGACGCGTTAACGGCTGGGGGATCCTCTCGACATTGTCTCGGCCATTGTTCCAGCTCGGAACAGCTCGGGATCATCGATATCCGTTTTTTCTTCGCGGGTATTTCCCCGGCGGCCAAGGAAGCCGACATTTTCGCGCGGATACGCGCGGCGATGACTCCCCGCGGAGGATAATGCTCGCTTAATAATTAATGGCGACGGATGAGACGGCGTAGAACGCAATCTTCCCGCCAGCCGGACGTATGGATAACCCACTTAATGCAGGATGACGCCGTAAAATGCACCGGGGAACACCGGTGCCGGGAGATAAATCCGCGCGGAGGGAAAATAAATCATGGGCCATACAAATTGAATTTCGACCGGCGGCCGCGTATCCGTTTCCCGCCTTGTTCCGCGCGCGCATTCCGGCGAGGCCCACTTTCTCCAGATCATGAATCAAGGCGACGTTCATTAGGTTCTCGCGCGCTTCTTCTTCTCCTTCTTCCTCTTCCTCTTCCTCTTCTCCTCACCAAGCGAAAAATTCGCCCCGACAACGACGACGAAGGCAGTTCGCCCGCGCGACGCCGCCACGAAGACGACCGCCCAACGAGCGATCCTTCCGATCAAATTGCCTTCGACCGGCAACGCGTCGTCCCCCTTTCCGTGCGCGAGAGCAAGAGGGCGGATTCAAATGAGATAAGCGATTGTCAAGCTCGATCTATTACGATGATGCGAGACAAAGGAAGCAACGTTCGAATGACGAATGATGACCGCGATCCCTTGTCCCCGACTTTGTATCCGCGTTCCTCCTCCTCCTCCTCCTCCTCCTCCTCCTCCTCCTCCTCCTCCGGCGTCGCCTTTAACGGCGAGGCCGCGTATTTCACTTTTATCTTCGAGCTCGCGTGTCTTTTCGTAGACGAGCGCACCCGCGCTCCGAGGGCTCCGTCTTGAAATATGAATTTGTTTTCGAAGCGCCGGCTCCCCCGTTGGGGAGGGGGGAGGAAGGGGCAGCCGAGTAGTCCCTTGTAAGCCTCCTCGTGCTGCACCTCGGAGGATCGTCTCGCTTCTCTCCTCTCCTGTCGCTCGCGCGGGGGGATTCTTTGTAAACCTCCGCGAGGAACGACATTTATTGCCGTTATTCATGGCGACTCGGTTTCGCCGTGATTGCACATTCAATTTATGTCTTTCTCTTGCGCGCTCCCTCTCGCTCGCTCGCTCGCTCGCTCGCTCTCTCTTTATCGATGGTTACGTCGATAGGTCTTCCCGAACAGAAGTCCATAATGTCTGCGAGATATAAATAATTCGAGAGCATTTCGAGATCTGGGTTAGAAATTATCAAGCGAACGGAAGCGCTCATCGGGGAATACCTTACTTGAAGCAAATAACGGAACATCGCCAGATCCTCCCCCCCCCCTCCCCCCTCCCCCCAGAAGGAGGATTTAATAATCTTCACCTTCGGGTGCGTACCTTTCTCCCTCTCGCGAAATTTATTCTTCGGGACGGCTGCTGCATAACAGCTGCCTCCGTACTTGCCTTACTTATGGAGTTTACACTCCGGTTTGTAAGTTCGCCGGTTACCGCGATCTCCCGTCCTGTAGATTTTATCGCTAAAGATAAATTTTATCGCTGCGGAACGGAGAACATTACACAGCACGGGACGTCTGTCATCCCCGCGAGACGAGGTAAGTAACGTTTCGTTATTCCGATTCCTGCCGACTTGCTGCAACTTTCTCGCAGGCCCGAGATAGCGACGAGTTGACACGACACTGCCTCGTGTTTGCGCGGATACGCCGTGACATCGTGAAAATTCTTTCCGCCCGCCCGCGCGCGCGCGCGCGCGCGCGTGCATTCGCATCTAAACGATTAATGTTTTCAGATTCATTTGGTTCCGTTCGATTGCAAGCCAATAATCGAAAGTTCCGAATAGCCAACAGCTTCCTCGCGGGATGCAATCATTTTTCTTGGCGGATATCGAGAATCAATCAATTACCGTAACCGTTCCGCGGAGATGGAATTCTATTAATAAATCGCCTACTTCGATACTCTCGATGTATCCCTCCGGTGCCGCGCGCGCGCAACTGTCAACGGAACGGACTATAATTAAAACGATATTGACATCAACTCGGAGACTCCTTTCCTTACCTTCATTGATTTATCGAGTAATATGCGATCCAACGGCGCGCCTTCCAACGGTATCTTCTCCCCGAAGACACACAGAAAACACCTTGAACGTAACTCGTAGCGACAAAAATACCACGCTCGGTATAATGAAACTCCTCTATCGGCGCGGTTAATAAAAAATGCGATGCGATGATTCATCGCTCAAGTGTGCGTGCCACACGAATATCTACAGATCCGTTCCTTCTCCACGCTTTGTGCGCAAAAGCGCACGAAGACGAGCGCGAAAAACGCGGAAAGAGCTCAGATGGATGCACCTGACATCACGCGATGCTGGAAGGTATGCTGATTATCGCCGCCCACCCCCTCTCTCTCTCTCTCTCTCTCTCTCTCTCTCTCTCTCTCTCTCTCTCTCTGGTGTTACCAGACCCGCTTCTGTTTCGCGGAGAATAATTAAAAGCCGATACGAGACTCGCCGTCGGCGTGTCAATGGGGGATGATTTCATCGGAGGGCGCGATCATTTCTCAATAACCAGCAGCCACAAGTTAGCAAGCTACAGCTCGGCGCATCGAGGATGTTCCGTTCCTTTTTCCATTCCCTGCTCATCGTGCGATCTTTCTCCCCCCCCCCCACCCTCTCTCTCTCTCTCTCTCTCTCTCTATTTTCCGGTTTCATCCGACTACCTGCGGTAATGTTCTCTCACACCGAGCGTTGCCTTTGACCGCCGCACAAATTGCAAGCTCGAGTCGCGGCAAAGCCACGCGAGCCAACGTCGCGCGCGCACACACGCGCAGGCGCACGTGTCCGTGGCGCAGACACTACGGTTAAAAAGTTTGCAACCACGCGTGCTACTTCCGCGGAAATTTGCCCCCGCATCATTACGAGGGAGCCGGCGGAGCGTGGTCAGTGCCCCCTGTAATTTGTCGCAGCGCGTGTAACTAATAAATGTATACATGGCGCGCGCGTTCCTCCTTGGAAAATTGCTCGCTCGTCTCCCCCGCCGTGAAACGAGAGGTTCGGAGGAAAGGTGACGCGGGTCGAGCACCGTAACACGTGGCGTACGGTGCCGCGTGCATGCGTCGATATATCGCGGACCTGAGCGCGACCGCGCAACGATATCATTAACGGATTCTATTTCTGGCCGGCAAATTGCTGGTTGCCGAGTCGGAGCAGGAGACGCGCGCCCAAGTATTACGTGTACAGTGCCGTGTAACGAAGAACAATGTTTTACGGTAAATGTACCATCGCTGATGAGCTCCTAGGGATATTCCCCCAAAGCGGGAATTCATCCGATGCGGATGCATAAACTTGCGCGCGCGGGGATTCATCGATGACGCGAAGCGGTCTCCCGTATCGCCGCTCGCGGGTTTGCTAATAACGCGTGCTTGCAGCAGAAAGCGGCATTGTATTCCGTAAGCGTGCCAGCAAGCCAGAGTGAGAGCAATATCCGTTATATATAACAACCGCGGAACGTCAATCGGAGCGGCGCGAATCAGAAACGCGCGGCCGGACCAACAGCGATGGAGTCCGATGGACTCGCGCGCATCGACAGGAAAGAGGGATCGTTTTATAATTTGTTAACAGGTGTTGCGCCGCTATCGATCTTCAACTTTGTACAGCCGTCGATAAATCCTTTCCCGGCGAGTCGACGGCGCGTTCCTCGTTCCGCGTTCCTCGCCCAGGGAAACTTTGACGATATATCTCGGCGCGGGGAAAAGTACTGGAAATCTCCGTTACCAAGTTCGACCGCGCTAATAGACCGCGCGTAACAACGATAGACGACCAAAAGTCCCATTAAACGCTACGCGTACGCAGCCCCCACTCCAGGACCCTCCCTCGGACTCGTGCCAGATAAGCGCGGCTAGAGGGTGGACGCGGTCAAAGGAACGCGGCTTAGGACCGCCCGGGCGGTCGCGAAGCGCCAACAAACTTTTGGCGGATATTGTATGCGCGCACGCTGGCACCCTGCCCAATTTCAATTGTTCCGTTTCATATTCTTCCCTTCTCCCTCCTCTCTCTCTCTCTCTCTTTCGCTCGCTCGCTCGCGTGCGCGCACGCCGCAATGCCCTTTTCCCGGGTCGACGATTCATTTTTTGCGCCGCAGAATAGCTCGCGCCGTGTAGGCCGCCCCGCCGCGCCATTCAACCCTTGTTTTGCCAGCTCGCGGCATCGGGTTGTCCCGTTTAGCGCGAAATCCGCCTGAATGGTGATTAAAAGTGCGCCCCCGTCGTTCCGCTCGGATGCGATTCGCGTGCGCGCGCTCTCGTAAAGATCCTCCAAGCAACGCGAGCGCGAGCAACGATCCGAGCTTTCCGTTCAATTCATCGCGGATGAATCGCTCCACGTTTGCGCTTACTCGCTCATCAGCCGTGCCGGCTAATTCCGCGATAATTGGGCCGAACGAGAGCCGATGTAGTCGTCTCCGATCTGCGGTTCGAACTTTGATAGGAGCGAGATTTAATGATCGCGGAAATGTAAGGTCACGAGGTCGGCCCCTTAAGAAATGCAAATTTGCCAGCGGATCATGTAGACCTCGAGCGATAATGTGGCTATCAACGTAATACCGGGCATGATAGAGCACCGTGGCGTACGGTTAACGAATGTTTACGCAGCGGAATTGTAAACAAGGATATGCCATGCTGTCCTTGCTCGTTTCATTGTGATTACCATACATAGTAGGTCGCCACTATCGCCTTTACGTACTTCGGCCTGAAGCGGGGAGATACGGTTAGACTGAGATTGCTCAGCTGCCGATTGCTTTGAGCTCGCCTTCGTCGTCCTCTTCGCGATCCGCCAATCGTAGCGGACTGTGCGGTTTAATCGGACTGTGCCCTTTATCTATCCGCGGACACTGTCCCGACATGATGACGGCATCGTTTCCAAAAATGAGGGATTGCATCTGTAGGATATATCTCTATTATATATTTCTATCCTGATGGAATTGTTAAGTTGATGGGTCTTTGATTGATGAAACAACAAGTAAAAGACTATTCGTCCTCGCAAGGATATCTCGATAGACTAGACTGACTCCACAGGCTTCGCCGTTCGCGACTCTACTCGACTACTGTCCATCACGCACTGCTTTTCACACTCTGTCTCGTCTTTCGCATCCTGTCTCACACTCTGACTCGTCTTTGCTGCCCTCGGTCCTTTACATACCCAAAAATGGTGCTACGTTTCAGAATTGTCGGCTAATCGCTGCGTATCATCTGGATGAGTCGCGTCGTCTCGCGAACTTCCGGGCGTCGACAGTTTTTCCCGCGGTCGTCTTTGTTCTGGACGCAACACTCGCTCGTGCGCGTCGGCTTCTTTGATTACACGCCTTTGATATATGCCGCCACCGATAATTCCTTTCTTTCACTACTACACATCAGACGCGACCGAATCTATCCTACACGCGAGCAAATGTTTTATTCGTAGACTTGCGAGCGTAGACTTGAGATTCGGATAGCTCGTAGAAAATCTTGTCTACGTACAAATGTTACGGCAAAATACAATCATGCCGTGCCTCAATCGTAGCTAGAACAATCGAAATGTCAGTGTGGTAGCTTCGAAGAACCGATGAAACAAACTGCTCGAGGCAATCGAGACTTTGGGAGAGAAAGAAAAGAATTGTCCTGCCTCATAGAGTGTCTTGTTACTTAATCCCATCATGTACTACAACACATTGATATTTGTTAACGCGCCTTCGATAATTTCGCGCAACACCGTTTATTAATTTATTTATTGTCGGTTCGAGGAGTGTGTTCAGTAAAGATGAGAGTCATAGGAAAGACAACAATTTAATCGTCGAACAAGTTAACAGTTACAATATCTGGATACTCGCTCTAGCTAAACAACCAAGATACGATTCTCGCGGGACATTCAAAACACTGTTTTTCGCTAACTAGCGATAGCGATCCTTTTTTTGTTTCGACAACAATAGCGACAACAATAGCCGTTCATTCGCTTTGTTACTCGTATTGGATTTATGTCTGTTACATCGAGAACGTTCCAAGAAAATAACGTCTATAAGAATCCTTAAGAATAATTCTTGTTGCAATAATCTTGTTACTCGCGCGTTACTGACGTACATTATGTTTCTCTGTTTCAGGTGAGTACTCGCTTCGTCGGCGATCAGCGGATGATACAGCGGATGATACACAAGATGAAATCGTCGGCGATTGGAGAATCGGAAACTAGAGAAACTATTCGAAAGTTGACAAGTTATAAACACTTGGCGCGCATCGCGGATGCTTCTCGCATCACGCGATCCTCCTCAATGTTTTAAATTCGCTTTTAAATTCGGAAGCGAGACTGGCGAGACCGGCGCGTGTCGCATAATTGACTTGTCATTGCTTCCGATGGCCTCGCATCTCGTAAAGAAATCGCCCCGGCATCATTCATGCAATCGGCAACGCGCGCGGAGAGGGCACCTTTTCCCAAGTCTCCAATTCCGTCTCGCACAATGGACTGGCCGCGACGAGAGGAAGCTGTCACGTTCCGCCCCGTGATGTAGGAAACGAGAAGCGTCGTCGTCGTCGTCGTCGTCGTCATCGTCGGCGTCGTCGGCGTCGTCGGCGCCGGAATTATTCACGAAAGCATGCGCGACGAGCGTGTGGGTGGCAGTCGCACGATCCTTATCCGCCGATAACCATCGGCATACAACATCGATGTGTGTTTCGTCCTCCCGCGGGGACAAACGTCGGCGCGCACGACGGGTGCACGCCGCGACGGGTATTAGCATAATATTGGTTCCGAAATATGAGCGAGCGAGAACAACGTCGCCGGACCGGGCGGAGGAGCGGAGGTCGCCGATAATGCATAAAAGATAAGAGGAGACTCGCTCCTGGCACGGTCACCGGGAGGACAACGGGGATCCGAAACTTATCTCCCGCGGCGGTATCCCGGCGAAGGACCAAATCGGGAAGGAGAAATGGGGTTGGGGGGGAGGGAGATGGAAGGACCGAGGCAGGACGGAAAGTTCGCTGAAACTCTCGAGGTCCGCCTCTGCGCGCGCGCGCGCGCGCGCGCGCGGCTCAAAGTTATTCCGAAGAATTATTGAAAGTCTTCGGCGCGCGCCTTCGCGTCCTTCCGCTTCTCCTTCCTCTGCCCGTGTTTCCGCTCGAGATCCTCCGCAGGTTCTTAGCCACCTGCTTCCCCTCTGTAACCAAAGTGGAAGCCAGAAGAAAAGAGACCGGCAGGACTGACGGAGTGACGGGCGGAGCGAAGGACTGGCGGCGGGGCCTTGCTCGCGTCTACTTCCGGTGTAATGAATGGAATCTTAATGGACGGAGTCTTGTTTACGATCCGAGTTTCTCCGATTAATTACCAGAGCCTGAGATGAGGGCGCCGGTTAACGCGGCGGTAATAAACGGCAAAGTTTCCACGGCCGGGGCAGTCACCCCTCCTCTCCTCGTCCTTCCCCCCCCCCCTCGTCGGCAGGGTGCCGGCTATCTTCGGGAACAGCGTGAGCGGGGCTCACGAGTTCTCTCGAAACTTGTCGGCTGAAAATCCCACCCGGAATTTCTAACAAATTTTTTTCACCGCCCACCCCGGCGTTACTTGCAAACTCGCCGGTGGAGGAGGAGGAGCAGCCCCGCAGGGCGGATATCCAGATGCTGCTGTTGGGAGCGAGCACGGTAATTCCGAGCGTGCCAAGTTTCGCGAGAGGATATAGGCTTGCACTTGGTTTCCCCGATTCTTCATGCTCGTCGTGCTGCGCGGGACGCATCGGGAATAACACCGCGCGGAATGAGGAAATGCACTCTCGTCGTCCTCGGAAATTCCGTAAGACGCACAACTTCCGCGGCAAGAAACGATCCGCGATCGTCGCGCCGCGACGATAACGAGACGCGCGACTTGGGCTCGAGATGGCTGTTAATCCGCGAGATGAGACGTCGCGAGGGCTGTTGAAAAATTTCCGGGCAAGTTGGCCGACGAGCATGCGCCGTGCGCGTCGTTAAAATTTCAAGGGGTCGCTGTTTCTTAATATCGAACTCGACACGACTTTCGATAACTCGAGCTACATGAAGAGGCTCGGTATACATGAAACGCGCCGAAACTCGAGACCGATAAAATATTATCGTTCGCCCGCTCACTTTCGAGTATCGCCGACCTGTACGTGCGTGTGCCGGAACTCTCCGAGCCGTCGATAATTCCACTTTCGACTCCCGCGCGTCTCTCCTCGATGGAGAACTCCCTTATGAAATTTTCCTACAATCATCCCGGCGTATTCCACTCGTATCCCGCCGGTACACGCCGTGGAAGCCCCGCAGTTTGCGGGCGTCTCTCTTAGCCGGTTACCCACGGCGGAATTCCGCATTACGACCGGAAGGCACTTTTTTTCCATTCACACGGAGCGAATCTGATTACCAGCGTGCGTGTCTGCAGCGGCTATAAATATAAATCTGCACGTAAAATTCGCCGTATTCCCGGAGAATTTTACGAATCGGGACGAGGAGGGGGGGGGGKGGGGKGGGGGATCAGGCGAGCGCAACGGATACTCCTGCCACGATATCGAGCCTCGCGTGTCTCTCGACACGCGGGGGACGCGGGATGTGCGTCGCGTATAAATAATGCAATCGAAACCGGACTTGAGATAGAGACTTGATTAAATCGAACAGCGGGACGCGATATTGGGATATACCGGCGTACAAAAACCGGATTGCGCGATTTTACTTTTATGATCTATTAAAATATCCACAGGCTGCCGCATATACGTACGTATATGCGATCGGATCGCGGGGAAAAGCGCGCCGCGCCTGTTATTCCCCGACCGCGAATTTTTGCGCGCATTAATTCGTCTCCAACGTCGCGTGACGCAATATAAACCTCACGTCGCGCCCGGGCGTTCGGTGCTCGACGTCTATCGAGCGGTAACTCGATCCGGCGCGACTTTCATATTTATAAGAGCACTCGAGAGCGGGATGCGCTAGAGAGCAGCGGTTCGTGCGGCGGGCTTTACGGCGAGGGGACGGCGGGGAGGGTTCGATTTTTCCACGGCCGTGCACGTGAGCGTGAGACGTCGAACAAACAACGCGGCGGCGGGGTTCGGCCGGGCGATCGTGCCGGGCGCACCCCCGTGGCACCGTCCGTCCGTCCGCTCGCTCGTACGTGGCCCACCCTCGCGGCGCGACCTCTCCCCCCCTCCTCTTTGTCTCTCTCCTCTCTCTCTCTCTCTCCCTCTCTCTCTCTCTCTCTCTCTCTTTCTCTGTTTCTCTGGACCGGATTACGAAAACGTTACCAGGTACGAAATTATTGTACGACATACAAAGGATAACGGGTCGGGTCGATGATAGGCCCTTCGCCGCGCGTCGAAAGGGTTAGCAGAGCATACTGAAGTGGTTTCCTATTGGTCCGGGGGAACACGGTTGCAGCGTGTTTGCAGTGTTCAGAATGGGACGGAGGACCCTATTGTCCGGACGAGCTTGTTTCTATGCAGATGAGATATGCGCGCGCGTCCGCGGACCGACCGACCAACCGACCGACCGACCGACCGACCGACCGACCGACGGATGAACGGACGGACGGACAGACTGAGTCCCTCCCTCCCCCTCCCTTTTGCTTCAACTCTCGTCGTTATCATCTTCTCCATTGGTCTCTCTTCTCTCTTTCCGCGTCTCCTCGTCTCTCCCAGAGCGCGTGGCCGCCTCTGTCTCCTTCGTGGCGTGACCGAGCGCAATCTCCCCCTCCCCCCGCCTCTCTCTCTCTCTCTCTCTCTCTCTCTCTCTCTCTCTCTCTCTCTCTCTCTCTCGGTCTCGCTTTTGTCTTTGCGCTCCCGCCAGTCCTCTCGGTCCTCCCCCGGCTCGTCCGAAATGAGAGCTGCAGCATCGGTGTCGATAGCTCTACCTCCCGTTCGCGCATCTACCGCGTTTTTTGCAGTCCCTCCCCCCCGCCTCCCTTTTCCGTTTCTTGACGCTGTCCGGCTGCTCCCTCTCGCTGTTCCCTTCGCCCGGCGTGTGCCATCCCTCCTTCCCCCCGCTCGCCTTCTCTTTGTCGCCCGATCCGTTTGTGACGCGCTGCTATCCGGCTCACTCGCGCGGCTCGTTCACTTCTTCAGCGTCGTTCCTGTTTCTGCCTTCCGCGCTCGACTGTCGCGGATGTGCGAGCAGGAGCGACGACGGGCAAGAATAAGAGGCAGAGGCAGGGGCGAGACGAAGGGTGCTCAACTTTCGACCGGTACTCTTTCTCCCTCGTCGAGTTGAGGAAGAGTGGAAACGCGAGGAAGCGAGTCTCGCGACTGTCGCTAATAAGGAAGCGGCATTCCTCGTCATCGATAAAGTCTCATCGACCTCTCGGACTTTTGGCGCGGCAATTAGCTTTCTGGGGGATACTAGAGGTGGTCAGGGGAATCGCGATGAAACATTTCGCATTTAAGCGTGCAGGAATGGAGAACAAAGAGAACAGACTTTGGGAGAATTATCTTCCCGTGAGCATTCGAGTCGATCAGATTCGTCATTCCAATGTTAATCGCCCTTTCGTCATTCGTTTGAAATCTCCTCGATCGTACGTCGCGTTGGCCGAAAACTGTTGGTCCTTGACTGCCCTGAATTTCAATCCCAACTCGATATTAAACGAAATAGAAATTACCGCCGTCGGCTATGATAAAGAGACAAACCGCTCGACGCCCCTTGCTAGCCATCGCTGATAGGCTTAATCGTCATTGACGTGGAAATTGTTACAGCGGGGATGATGATTAACGTCATAATCGTGCAAGTGAAACGAAATATTTCTCGTAAAACGTATTAGCAAACAGATTGGCTCATTCGCGATATCTTCCGCATCAATTAAAAATGGGAGACCGATCGTTCTTCTATTAGATTCGATTAAGCTGAATTGACTGAGATATTTAGAAATGAATATCCAGATACGCGCTTGCTCTACATCGACACATACTCGAGCATTGTTCAAGGCTTACTTCTCATTTCAAAGTTATTCGCTCTGAGGACACGTTCGTCCTAGACTTGATCCGTCTTCCGCGCGCGTGCGCGCGCGCTGATAAGAATAATGAGATATACGTCGATCGTACGAATGATGAGAATCGAGAGACAATAATCCGTAATCATTAAGTCCAGTCCTGTAAAGTCCGATTATCGCGCTCAATCGATTCTCAAATATCTCACGCTGCCCACTATTCGTAGATTCCAGCCGAGAGCTGTGTTTCCCTCTAGCTTTCGTTCTCGCGCGTAAAACTACATCCGCGTGGGCGATCCGCGTGGACGATGATGACGAGGATGACAATGGCGGTGATGATGAGTATGACGGACGGCGAGGAGGGACAATGGCCAGGTCTCGGCGACAGTTTTCCATCGGAATAATCCGCCGTCTCGCCGGCGAATCTCCGTGGACGATCTTGCGACTGCTCGCTTGAAGGAAGCACGGCGAATCATTGCTAATCGCGAGCTGGAGCTCTGTTTTCGCTTCTATGCGGAAGATCGCCCATGGTCGGTGATGGAGGCGATAACGCGAGGCAGCGAAAACAATCACGAGGACTGCGTCACGCAGCGGCGGGATGGAAATTCAAAGTGGAGAATATAAAGCGGACCCGGAGACCCGGTGTATACGGATTCGATATCTCGAACAGCTGACGTTTATCGTTTATTGCCGCATTAATATCGCTGTCTCTCTCTCTCTCTCTCTCTCTCTCTCTCTCTCTCTCTCTCTCTCTCTCTTCGACAGAGAATTAATCCTCGCGCCTGCACTAATACCTTTCTTTCATTACATTGGCACGCCGGGCGTTAAATATATGGCGCATAAAAGTTTCATGATGCATAAAAATCGGCTGATGGCTCGGAATCGATAGGAACGTTAAGCCGGCTCGCCCAGGAACGAAGCCACTCGTCAGAGTGCAATAAAAATGCAACACCGCCGACGCTCCGGATACTCTGAAATCCACTTGTTATATTTCCCGATAATTTGACGTGCGCTACCGCTCAGTCAATAATATCGGTCAATAACGGTCGTATTATTCGGTCAACGAACGGCAAATACGGCAGCTGTCGCTTCCCTGCCGAAAAACTGCGCGGACGCGGCACACGCGCATTAATTTGTATCGTGGTAACAGCCGGTGGGATATAATAAAAAAAAAAGAGTGAGAGAGAGAGAGAGGGGGGGGGGRGGGAGAGATGGAGGGAGAAGGAAAAAGGAAAACGGACGTTGAAATACGCCCGTGAAATACGCGGACGCGTATGTTTATTGAAAGAAAAACAAATACGGCAATGAAGGTGAAGAGCGCAGCCGGTGCGAAATATCGCATTGTGCGCGGACTGACAGCGAGACTCTCTCTCTCTCTTCTGCTCGCAAACGCGCGCGTTTGCTATTGCGGACAGAACGCGCACGCTATCAGGAGTGCATGAGGGCTCAGTCCGGTTAAACAAGAAGGTGCGCCGATGCGTGACGCGAACTGGACGATTTTCCAGTTGTAAATTACGGAAAAATGTGCGAAAATCCGCTTTTCCCCGAGGATCAGCGGGGCCCGAGCCAAATAGAGCGGACTTCTCACACTCCGCCCCTCCTTGATTCGCATTGGTGTCTAAGCGCGAATGAAACGTTGAAGCGTGCAATTGTATCATTAGATCAATCTATCCAGCACACGAGCGGCAAGTGCGAAATGATTGAAATGTTCCGCTTTAATATTGGCTCTTAACGTTAACGTGACGGGGCGGCAATCGTTCATGCGATTGCGGTGATACGCACTTTGGGCTCGGTTAAAAATCGACACCGTGAGAAGGGACTTGGCCTTGGAATCTCGTTTCTCGAGTGGAAGATACATGACCGCTCAGGACAGAGAGTACATCAAGGATTACGATAACGCAGGCGGTTTTTAGCAAATGGGATTTTATCGCCGAATCCAATTCAGCTTTGAGAAAATGTCTATTTTTATCAGCGTGCCAATGTGCCGAGTGTGTTCATCGAGATCGAAGGCCGAAGCTACACTGAACCGCGCTCGCTTCGCCTACATGATGAAAGCGGATTAAATAAGCCGAGAGTAAATTTACTGAAAAAAACCGAAAGAGCAAGTTGGAAAATTACTGAGCGACTTGGCGCGAACACGCGAGCAGGAAGAATCAAAATCACGGATTGAGAGTCAATTGTATCAGTGGAGTCGTTTGTTCAGACAATGTTACGCTCAGGGTGATCCGTTTAACGAGATGGACGAGGCTTACTCCAGGCGAGAGAGCGAGAGAGAGAGAGAGAGAGAGAGAGAGAGAGAGAGAGAGAGAGATGTATTCGGCGCTTTTCCGCGAGAGCACACCGCGAATGAGGGTGGACGGCAGGTTTCAAATGCAAACTAAGCATTTCGCCGCGGGTCTAATAAATGTAAACCGCCGTCCCATTGTGACGGGAGTCCATTGAAAAGTTTTGCATGGACGAGTCATCCCTGAAAAGCCTCCGGGGAGTCGATTGTAGGCGGCGGTTGTCCAGCAACGAGCAGATTCGCGCAGATTCGGTGTATCCGCACGCGGATATCCTTTGCAATTTTCTCATCCGCGTGCCGATCAATCTTAACGATTAACGGGACAAAACGGTCGATTATCGGGACGCGGTTTGAAGGAGAGAACAATTTCGGGAAGGCTCGTCGAGCTCCGTCGAGCATCACGCGTCACTCTTTGAAGGAAGGTGGCCTCCACCTTGGCAGATTTCCTCGTTACGTCGGCAACTTGTTACGCCAAACTGTCGCGAGGTGTCAAAAGCGCACTCAGAAGCGCGCTAATCGACATCGACATCGACCACCGTGGAGGGGCAACTAACGAGTCGCCCTCGAAGACTCGCCGTTCGCTCCGGAGCCGGCCAGAGCGAATTTCCCCCATCTCGCGCGGCCGATCGATGCTCGCGAAGGAGACGGCGTTAATGTAAATTCGTATGCATAGCTCGTTTGATCATGCACAACGCGCGCTGTCCCGACTAGTCGGCAGCTCGTTTGCCTTTGGGTGTTGACGCGTGCGGTTGGCCACGCTGGCCGTTCCTGTGTGCTCGCCGGCGCGCGCTCGCACCTGTACGGGCCGTAAACAGATTCCGCCGATGAGGCGCACTTAGCGTATTCCGGTTACCGTTTGATGCGATTAGCGCGCGATCATCGCCGCGCCGCGCCGGAAGAATCCCCGCATCCCCGCCGTCCCCGGGGAGATCCATCCGGTGTGTCCGATATCGAGATAACGTTGCCGTTGCTGATGCGAAAATTCCCAACGATCGGCTTCTCGTCGACGCGCCATGCGACAATGACGCATGGCGGCGCCGCCGCAGCAGGCAAGTTGGCTTGAATTACGGCCATCGGAGATAATTTATCTGAACGTCGGACGCGCGCGATTCATCACCGCCCGGAATTTTCAAGAACAGCTCTCACCGGCGGATCCATCACCGACGATCCGAAAGACGCGGGACACGCGAGATATCGCGCGATAACGCGCATGCGCCAACGGCTCTGTCACCGTGATTACGAATTAATACGCGAACTAAAACGCGTCCGTTGAGTGTCAACGGGAGATTCGTTACACTTTGGACGCGCATCGGGCCTCTCTCTCTCTCTCTCTCTCTTGCGCGCGTAAGCTTGATTATATCATTAGAAATTCCGCGCGTAAATCGCTATCATCTCTTCTCTACGCTGAGAGCTGCTCGGGAACCTGCTCGGGCCGTTAAAGTGTATCGAGCGCGATTATCTTCGCGGATAAGGAACGCGCCGCAAAACGAAGCGCATGATCCCCGTGTAAAAGCCCCGGCGAAACTTTCGAACTTGTATCGAGCGTGGAATCTATGAATTGCCGGACCTAAGATTACATTAAGCGATAGCGCGGTGGAAAATGCCCGTGCGGGGCGAGGGTGGGACGAGAGAAAGACGCGGTCGTATTAGCGAGTGGATACAACGAACGAGATTAAAGGGATAAGGGTTCGAGGCACTTTACGACGGCGAACGTGAAAGTCCGCTGTGTAGCGCGCTCGTAAAATTTTCGACAAAGCTCGACGACGTGATCGTCGACGGGATAATTTCTGCCCTGCATTCCGCGTCGTCGCTGGCGCGGATCCTTGATTATCCCCGAACAAATTAATCGCGGGCAGGCTCGCAAAGAGAGACAGACAGCGAGCGAGAGGGGGAGGGATGCCGCGGCGTTAGGCGGATCCGTAAAAATGATAATTGAATTTCACGGCCGCGGAAAAAATGCGCCGGACGAAGGCACGAAGGCACGAAGGCACGAAGGCACGAGGGAGGGAGGGAGGCGTCTCATAATTTCGACTTTTAGGCTTTCCTTTACGAGCGAGCGTCGAGGAGGACCACCGGATCTCAAACGATCGTAAACACAATTAGCGTCTCGCGGTAGATCTGCGGCGCGACGTATGCCCGTTTTCGTCGTGTTTACAGGAATTTAAAGGCCATCGCGACACGCTCGATTCTCCTAATTAAAATTCTGGCTGAGCCCGCGCCAGCGCGCGTACGCGCGCTGAAACTTTGACGGCGACAGCGAGGAGAGAGAGAGAGAGAGCAGCGCGTCTCTCGGGACGAAGGAATATCTCTGTGCCGTCCCTGGTGCACGTGAAAATTCCACGAATATTTATTTGCCACTTGATAAAAACAGCTCTGACTTTACCGTTAGCCATCCACTTCGGGGAGGACTGGCCGATCGCTCGTGACACGATGGATACATAATTCAAGAGGCACGTAAACAGGAATTTTCGACATTCGCGGGAGCTGCAAGTGTTTCCACGTATAGACCAGCGAAAGCCCACTGACACTCCGTGTCGTACATCACTCGCCAACTGCCAACATCAAATGCATATTCGCGCATTCGCGTTTGTCTTCTTTCGCGACAAGTTGCAACGTTTTGATTCACGAGACGCGGGACGGAAGTGTTTTAAATATACCCGTTCTCTCGGTTTCGCGCGTTTCGAGAGTAAATCGATCTCTTGTCATGCCCGACGAGCTGACGTCGCAACGAGCGCGGGAAATTACGATCCGTCTCTATCTCGCGGCGCGATAAGTAACACGTTCAAGGATGGATATCACTAGAGCGATGGCCATCGCTAATAACCAAGCAAGTTTCGCTTTCCAGCCTGGAGTTTACTTTATCCATCCCGCGGCGCAGTTCCGGCCGGGAAGCATCGCTCTCGGCGATATCGCTCGCAAAGCCGGAGACCTGCAGCTCGCTCTGAAGCTGCCGGCGAGGGCACTTCCGCGATAAGAATTTGCCGCCGCCGTCATTCTGGAAAGGACGAGGCTCGCGTACGCGATGCGTCCGTCACCGCGTGGAGATCCACGGCCCGACTTTCTCCGTCTTCTCTGCCTCCGAGTCCACGTCGAGAGTGAAATCGACGGTGTCAAGAGTCCCACGCTCGATCCTCGCTGCCCCTTCGAACGTGACGTGCGTAGGCAGCATCCTGTTACGCCAACCTGACGTTGGGGAATGAATCCTCTCCTCCGGCCGATTATTCGGAAAGATGGGCAACGCTCGATGGGCAACGTAAATCCGAGTCCAGTACTTTAATCCTCGCGGAGGATAATATTCGCGCATGGAAAGCGAGATTATCCCGCGCGTGCGTGCGTCCTCCGGAAGTGCAGACGATGCGGATTCGCATCGCTTTGAGAGATAAACGGTTGCTGAATCCCCGATCGATGCAACGTGCAACATATCGCGGTGCAAAAGTGCGAGCCGAAAGGGAATTCGGAAAGGGCAGTTTTAACATCAGACAGATGCAACCTGTCGGTGACCGGGCGAAATTATTTTGCACCAACCAACGAATCCCTTGGGCGGCGTGTCCCTTTCTCGCGACTTTACAGCCCCTTCTCCGCTTTGATCGAGCGATTAGACTTCGCTGCAGACTCGGACACTGCAAACATCGAGTCTGCAAAATGGTTAGGCAACATTTGTCTCTTCGGTTTTTTGTACAACGAGCGATTGCTCGCTCGGGCGGAGTATGTCAATATTGTAAGAGGTCGAAGGAGGTACTCGTCCGTTTGCTCCATGATGCGCTGCTTATCAACTATGCGCGTTGGAATCTACTACTTACACGCTACGTGCAAATCATCGCTGGCGGCTTCGCATGTGGCACGAATAACCCGTTTGATTGTGTTCCTGGGCGGTTACAGAGTACACAGATTCGTCACTAGTTTTACGTGACCTCCCCGGGGGGGTCGAGGACTTTCACACGTTCCTCTGTACGGAATCACGTCTGAAATTTCAGCGAGCAAAGGCAACGGATCTAACGTGCTCCTCGTAAAGCGCGAGACAAAGGAAGCAGTGGAAAATCCTTCCGGAAGCATCCAGCCGGAGATGCAACACGGACAATCGCGGATAAAGATATCATAAATATCCGATTCGTTTTATTATTCATCATCGCGGAGATGCATCGGCGAGCGATGCAATGCGATCGAAATACGCTGACGAGAAGCGATTGAATAAACGCGGGACGACTGACGAACAAAAGATCCTGTTCAATATTTACTTCGATGTCCTTGGGTAGAAAAATATCCACATCACGGGCCTATCTGCGAGCGCGTGTATCGACGAGAATATTGACTTACCTGGCGAGAGCTTTATGAATTCGAGTCCACTCTTCATTGACTCGGCGAAGCAGTTTCAGATTGTGATATATCATGCGGCTGTCTCTCACCGGGTCTTGCTAGTTGGTAACGATTATTAATGATGCCCGCGCGATCCTTGAGATATCGCTGCATCACTTAGTGACATTCAGTGTTTGTTATTTTTTTACACATTTCCATTACGAGCGATTCTCCATCAATATCATGTTAATGGATTTTACAAAGTGTCACATTAAAGATTAATGCGTACCAAGTTTCAAATACGCTTCTCCGTAAAATTGATGGTATCTAGGGCGATATCTCTCCCTCTCTTTCTCCCTCTCCCYCCCCCCCCCCCTCTCTCTCTCTCTCTCTCTCTCTCTCTCTTCAATCCGACATCTGAAAGATCAGCGACGAGGATCGCGAGTCCTTTTTTTCTGTCAACATTCGCCCTATTCGTTCAACGCTCTTTCTCAGTGTACATTCTTCGGCGTTTGTCTTCCGGGGAACGAATTGAATTGAAAGGTGGGATACGCGATCGAGCAAGCGATGAGTAAGCATTAATGCGGCGCATAAGCAAGCGTTAAATCGCGCGATGCAAATCGCGATATCCCAGCGGCTCATGAATGCAAATGGACGCGGCCGGCGTCGTCCTCGCTGAGCTATGAGATGCGATTGTTTCCCGGGGATCGCGGCTGAATTTAGCTGTTACTTCCGGCCCGTCTCCGCTCCTCAGAGAGCTCCTTCTCTCGAAGAAAGCAATCGCCGGGCGGTCTTCATTCGATTCCCGACGCCTTATGTCAGCCGCCTTATGTAAACAGCGGGCGCAGTCGTGCGGCTCCGGCGACAACTTTTTCTCGTGTACAAAATTGAAAGATCTCCCTCCCTCCTCCTCCTCCCCCTCCCCGCTCTCCGGAGGAGTGCGGGGCACGAAGGGGGGAGGAGGAGGAGGAGGAGGAAGGGAGAAAAACGATCGAGGAGGGCCTCGCTATTACCGCATTTCCACGAAGGGCTCGTGAGCGGCAGTGGGACGAGACCTTTCCTCTCGTTATCTCGGCCTCTCCATCTCGCTTTATCATCCCGCGCTCTCGTCCATCCTCCCCGCTCCCCGCTCCTCCTCCCTCCGCGTCGGCGTTAAGAAGACAGCAGCGCCACCGAAAGGGCAGCGGGCCCTGTTTTCTCAGGGGAGGAGCAATTTGAAAGGCAATTTGTGCGTTCGTAAGAACGATCGCGATTATCGGTAGAGCGGGACTAATGATGATGGCGAGGACGGCTCCTCTGCGTCTCGTCGGGTCGTCCCGGACAGACGACAGGAAAGAAAACTCCTCGCGCTGCTCCATTTGTTCCCTTCTTGCCGCTCTCCCTCCAGCTAACGATCGCCGAAATCGCGTCCGGTCCGCCGCGATCGCGCGGCTGAACGAGGCCGGCGCGAATTCCTGCGGCGATGCCGGTTGCGTAAGCCGCATCGGTGCCGCGTAGGAAGGGAGAGGAGGGGAGAGGAGAAAAAGAGAAGGATAATTACAAGTCGGATTCGAAAACGCCTCGCAAAACCACAAGTAGCGAGACTCAAGTACAAATGGGGTAAAAGAAAAAAAAAGAAATTATAAGTCCCCTGCGCCCCCTCTGAACGACCACTCCGCCTCTTCGATTCTAATCAATTTCTGCCGCTACCTACCCATGGGGGGAGGGTAGGGGGGTGCGGTGCGCGCGCGCGGAATTAGCCGATTGACGGATTAACCTGTAGACACACCTGCGCTTAAGCTACGAGCCGCGGCGGATCTACGGTATTCGCCCGCGCGGCCAGAAAAACTGGCCCGATCGGTCTCAAGCATGTTGCAACGCGCGCGCGCACCTGTCTTCGCGGGGCGATAAATTTCAAAGTTTATGCGCCTACTGGGGCCCCGATGCGAATTACGTATAATTGCCCGGCGCACTCGCCACGTTAACGTCACCGGATACAAAATTGCCGCGAGCGTTGCAGCGGGGACAGACATTCGGAGATTAGCCGAACGGAGTCGGGCTGCTGAACACGCGCGCGTCCCACGAAATAACAGAGCGGAGCTTCGCGGAGGAACACAGCGATCGCATTAGGGAACGCTGGCGGACCATCGCGCTGGACCATTGCGTTAAAAATACAGCCCGGGGCCGGCCGGCTGAATTCCAACGAATCCCCGGCCTGCTATTTTCCCAATGCGCAATTAACATATCGTCCCGCGCCACCCCCGCGACTGGCGGCTTAAGGATCACTGCCGTTACCCGCTGAAAAGGAAGAGAAAGCATCTCGCGCCGGGCAAGGGGGGAAGGAGTACAAAAGGGGAGGAACGATGCCGATAGCACGAGCTACTTCCCTTTCGCGCCTGCTGCTCGCGTTTTTCAACTTTCGATCCGACCGATAATGTAATACCGGCCATTCATCGCGCGCGAACGGAAGACCATTACGCGTTGGCTCCTCTCCCCCTCTCGGCTCTGGACTTTCTTCGTAGCCGCGCGACGCGCCCGGGGTGCAAAAAGGGCAGAAATGCGCGCGAAAGATGGAGGCGGAGAGACGTCTCGACTCGTTTCGCGCGGGCGGCTCCTTTGTCTCTCGCGCTTGCAAATAATCTCACCGGGACGAAACGACAGCCAGGTGGAACCCCCCCCCTCTCTCTCTCTCTCTCCCTGTCTTTCTACTCTTTTCCTGGGTGAATGCAGCTCAAGTACGGGCGTGATACGCGGCTGGACCATCTTTGAATCGTTTCCGATATTTTGGTGTTTGGTGTCTGATGCGGCCACGGTTCGTTCTCATTCGATGCAGGTCGGCGGCCCTAAACGCTGAAACGATCACCGTTTCTGAGTTCGCAGCTGTACATCGCGATCGATCTTCCCGGCGGGAAAGAAAGTCTTCTGCATGCTGGCGGCCCGACTGGCGGAAGCGATCGCGCGAGGAGCGCGGGTTTGCTTCTTCTCCGTTAATCGCGGTTTTCTAGCCGCGCTCTTGAAGATTGAAAAGCCAACGATTGAGAACTTCCGATACGGTGTGCGCAGATCTCTTTCTCCCTTTCTCTCTCTCTCTCTCTCTCTCTCTCTCTCTCTCTCTCCCTCTCTCTCGATGCCGCTCTCGCGGCACGTTGATTTGTTGATTTCACCCAGACCGAACGCTCTTATCTAATTAAACCGTCTAATAATTCAGCGAGGGAAAGCGAGACGGCAAGGCGGCCACAAATCACAGGCGCGAAAATCCCGTCCGGTGGACGTTTCGCAAGCGGGAGAGACAGACGCCGCGGAGAAAAGTATAGACGGGGAAATACTAGCGGGGAGACGAGGCGAGCCACCCTCAAGTTGTTCAAGAGAAACACAGTCGATGGGAGAAAGACGTCAGCCAACAAGAGAGATACGCGAGAATAAAGAGCGAAACGGGACACTCGATACTGCGACAGGTAGCTCTCTTCAAAGTATTTGAAGCGGAAAGCTGCGATGCAAGGCAATAGGCGAACGCGCTGATGAATCTCGAATGGGATCCTCGGCAAGCCTAGTCCTCAACGCCGAGCTCCGCTCCGCTCATCGGATGTTTGTCCGCGCGCGGAAAGTCGCTCGTAATTCGCCCCGAGACTTGACCTATTCTCGGCCCGCTGATTAAGCCGGCTGATGATCGCGATTGGCGACGGGACGACGTCGTCGGTGAACTCGACGGCGGTCAGCGATGAATAATCCCGCGCGAGCGTGATAATCAAGCGATAATCAACCGAGGAGAAGAGCAGGAGAAACGCCGTATCGGCGTTTTTAGCTTTCGTGAATTATGCGAATCGCGCATGCGCGATAGAAGCACTCGCGAGCGCGTAGATCACGAGATGATATTCATAGATACGCGCGTTATCAACTGCTAGCGCCGCCGCCACCGCTCGTCACAATTGTTCGCGCTATAATCAACGGCGGTTGCGATAGTCGAACGTAATTGGAGCGCGCGAAGCGCGCATCGCGCATCGCGATAAAGGAGCTAATTACGATGAAGCCGCGCCTTGTGATTAACGGGAATCGCGACAGCGCGCGTACCGGCGCTGCGGACTAACCATGCCGATTCCGCGAACATTTCAGGATACCTCGGCTGGTTTTTATTCGGAGCGAAAGAACAGCGAGCAGCGAATGGCTGGTTCGCGAGACAGCCTACACGATCCGATCCGGTACACCGTCTCGATCGTTTTGTTTGGGCGAGGGTGGTCGTCGAAGCATCGCCTAGAACAATGGTCCATTTGAGACGCGGCTACACGCGCGCGCGCGCGCGCGGATTCCGCCGGTGTCTCCGTTCCGGGACAGAGAAAACCGGGCTTTCGCAAATTATGGTCGCGTGGGCACGTCGTGGTGTCGTAGATATCGATCGCAGGGGTCGGGCCGGGCGGGGGATCGCGATATTTCAGCTCGCGGTTACCGGCGTAGCTAAATAATATATACCGGCGAAACGCGGCGAGTGGGTGCTCGCTGCAATTTCCGGTATCCACGACGCGGCTCTCGGTATTCTTACGCGCGCTCGCCGCAGGTATCGGTCCGCCGGTGCAATTTAAATTCGGAATAAATTCGGTGAGAGGCGACCCGCGTGATGCGTTCGCCGGATGAGGTCCGCTCGATTTAAATTTGATGTTAGGATATAACCGGCGCGGCGCGGCGCGGCGGGCGGGGCGGGCGGGGCGAAGGGTGATCCTTAAATTACGTTCTATTCAAAGGGATCTCTCTGCATCCACGGACGAAGATAAAGGGGAACGACGAAAGACGCGGAAATGGAGTCTTCCTCGTCTTCGTCGTCGTTGCCCACGCTTCGAGAATTGTTATATATCGTGTTTCACTTAACGGTATGCTTTGTATCTATTTTCACGGTACAAGGGCCTCTTGTTGCGCCTCCTCGCCGTTGCGACTGATATTATGTCGAGGTGCATGTAGCCGTCTGCACGCGAACAATATTGAACGATGACTTTCTCGAGTATTAAATTGCGCGCCGATGTAAGCATCCAGAGCGTAGACCGTTGCAACGGTTTGGATAAAAAAATTAATTATAACGTTCGGGATCGTAATCCTGCCGCGTAATAAGGTCCCGCCTTCGACGGAATGAGAAGCGGGGCTCTCTCTCTCTCTCTCTCTCTCTCTCTCTCTCTCTCTCTCTCTCTCTCGCACTCTCCGGAGAGAGTGCGCTAAACGCTAAAACGCTTTAATATAAAAATCTTCAAATAATAAAATCCCTTATGTCCCGTTTCTCTCTTTACTCGGTGCTCTTATTAAAATCTTTCGGCACAAGAAACAAAGAGAGAGAGAGAGAGAGAGAGAGAGAAGGGAGGGGCGCGAGATCCATTTAAATCTCCTAAGCCGGGATAATAGTGCTAATGGTTGACACGCGTTAGGCGCGTTAGACGCGTGCTGAGATGGCTCGATTTTGGCGAATACACGCGGTCGCGAGAACGATTGAACGGAGATTGATCGCGTTGCATCCGACCATCGAAATCTCGATGTCCGACTGACTGATCGCTCCGCTTTAGCTGCCAACATCATCGCGACGCGATCGTCCGCAGTCCGAGTCGCTGTAACTTCCGAATCGCATGTCCCGTGAACGCTGGATACATCGGGGCCCGCAATCGAGCACGGTTAACCAGCGACGATAGGTCGACGATCCTGCAGTTGGCAGGAAATAATTAAAAATAAATTGTAGGACGGAGAACAGCGCGGATAATCAGCGTAAAACGTTTCACCTTAGCAATTACATGTCGGCGAGCGATTCCGGTCGGTAACGCCATTACATCGCTGCGACGCGACATAAAAGTGCCTCCCTCCTGCTTCCTGCCTGTTGCCCGTCTCGTACTTTAATATCGGGACGACTCTTCATTACGGTCTGAAAAAGTGCCGGGACATTTCGCCGGATTTCCGGACGTTAATGCGTACGTATTAAATGTACGCATTAAATCGATCGATCCTCTGTCTGATATGGGACGCCTGATCGCTAATAACGCGAGAAGATAATGCGCGATATTACCGCCTTTGTCTTCGCGGCGCCATTAATATCGTATCAAGACTCTCTCCCCCTCCCCATCTCTCTCTCTCTCTCTCTCTCTCTCTCTCTCTCTCTCTCTCTCTGTCGGGTACGCGATCTCGCGCGCGCGAGATGCTGATGCTGGATTATCGCTCACTTGCCTGGCAGCGAGTTGTCCGTCGAGACACGTTGAGTACCGTTCTCCCGCGATCGACCTTGCGAATTCGATCCACGATCGCCCCGCGGAATCGCGGGGCAGCCCCGCGCCCCTGTTCATTACTGGCGGGAGTCTCGGCGGCCATTATTCATCTCTAACGAGATCTTTAATCCGGGCGCGATACAGGGAGTGTCGGGCGGTCCATTCTTTTCGAGGGAAACGTCCCGACGAACAAAAGGGGCAATCTTCCTCCCCCCTTCCCCCTCGGCCACTCGCAGATCGCGAGCGGTGGAAGCCCGAACTCGGTCACGACTCTCGTCGGGGGTCGCGCGGCTCATCCGCGAACCTTCCCCTCCGGACGAAGACGTCCGACAAAACAATGGCTGCTCCTCGGTGCCAGGAAGTCACTTAACCCCGGCGTGCATCGGCTCGAACCTATCTCGGATAATTAATAGCCCGGTCTCGATCGATCAGCCTCGGACACCGCAGCGGCGCGATCCCGTGCTGGACCGAGCATAATGCCGAGGTAATTGCTTCATACTTGTTACTCGGCCGAACCGTTTTGCCGGCCGGTCCGGTGTATTAGCTCCGAGCAGCAGATTATGCTGCATAAGCCGCGACGGAGAGACCCGCGCCCACGTGCCGTCCGCAAATGTGCGAGCGCCTTTCATCGTAATCGAAGGCGCAGCACCTTCCTCGAGGGCGAGACGGCGTTTTTCCAAAGTGCAACTTCCAGCTTGCGTCCAACCGCTATTTTCCTTCTCGTTTATCCTCGTAATCCATGCTCGCGATCACTTTTCTAAACAAGCTTCTTCCCCCGCACAGCGCGCGAGGAAGAAATGGCTGAATGCCGTCATCGATTCTCCGCTCTCTCCCCCTTTCTCTCTCTCTCTCTCTCTCTCTCTCTCTCCGTCTTCCGAAGACAAACTGGTTCGGGAAATGGACGCGGAGAGATAAAGGCCGCGTATATAAGATCCAAGCGTCGTCGAGAATCGTGCCGCACCGGCACGGTGATTTTCTGAATTCCGAGTCGAGGGAACGAGAGCGAGAGAGAGAGAGAGAGAGAGCGAAAGAGACGCGATTCCATCGGGAAAGCCCGGCTGAGTGGTCGAGCGAATTTCGAAAATCCGAGTGAGAGCTTGGTATGTCAGAGTCGGCGCCACGTTTATTCGAAATTTCAAAGTGCGTTACCTTGTTAACGGGCCGCTTAATGCTCGCGAGTCCGTCTCGAGATTCCCCGCGGGGAGCTTCCGGGAGCAGCAGCCGGATGCTGCCTCGGTGCACACGAGCACCTTCGAAGCAGCCGTACGTGCGTCACCCCCGTGCGGCTCCCACGCAGCCGTGGAAAAAGATCAGCGTGACGTTTCACCTTTGCCCTCCGCAGCGCCGGAGGCCGCGTGCCGACGATGTCTCCCCTTCTCGTTCGATCGCGAGACGCGGGCGGTGATCGATACGCGGCTCGCCGAGTCACTTGGTGATGTTCGTCTGACGAAACGCAACGCTGTTTAATAACGACGCGCATACGTACAGGCGGGCGGACGCGCGCGTGTCGGCGATGGTGGATTTATGAGCGCCGCTCGCTCGTTTTACGGCCGAAGAAACGCGACCTACCAGACTGAATTTATGTCTGTATAACCGCAAAATGCCCTTCCGCCTTCCGCCGCTTCGATGGAATTTTGATAAAACTTTTATAGGCCGCATGCGTTACCGCTGCGACGAATTACGCGCGCGCTTTCTCATGCGCTCGCGTTTCGACCGATGTAATTTCATAGCTTGGAACCTTTATAGTCCGCGCGATAATGACGCCATCATGCGTTCGGAATTTATTCTTCGGTGTCATCCGCAGGCATGTAACTCGATGTCAGGGGTGAGGCAACGTCTCGCTACTTTGCTCGTCATTTTGTTCAAATTATTCCCGCTTCCTTCCTTCGCGAGTCTCGTCGAGTCTGAAAGGATGCTCGCGCACTCGCGGGCGTTTCTCGACTACAAATTCGAATCCCGAGTACTCCAGAATCTCGGCCCGATCGGCACGGGCCAAGGGTGCACCGACATCCGGGAAAGCTTTAAGTACCTCTGGTCAGACCTTTTAGTCTGTATCGGAGCTCGTAAACCGTTCGTCGAGATATTCAGGTTCGAGGTCCGCTACCTACCGAACGGGGGACACCTGGTACGCGCCTTATCGAAATCGTAACGCATCCTATTTGAACAAAATACCCGATCGTGCCCTAACACGACGAACCCCTCGTAAAATCGCCCGTCGTACGAGCTACATGACTCGCCCCCATGCTGCATCCCGTAAACGACGATTACTTACGCAGCCTCTCGGATGTTTTAGCTCGAATCTCTAAAATGAGGCTGCCGAGAGAGGAAGCCGCAGGGATCCCGATAACTCTGTCGTCCCATGAAATTTCCTGGTTATCAAATTCGCATCGCATCGCTGACGAAATATATATGCGAGCGCACTTTTCAGGACACGAAGCAATCTTTACGATCTTGAACAACTTTGATCGCGAAACGATCTCGGAAAGATGCGCGGTGCGCGCGAAATCCCGATGGACGTGTCGACCCACGTGGAAAAACCGTCAAGAGAATTCACGATCCGATCTTGTGCTTGATCACTCGTTCGAGCAAGCGAGCGGAGAAGTTGGAAACATAGAGAGAGAGAGAGAGAGAGAGAGAGAGAGAGCGCCATCGAAGCGGGAAAAGTCAAGAGAAATGCGCCTTCCCGCGGTGGGGGCGATTGCTCGTCGTGCGCTTGCATTCCGTTCACGATCCTCTCTCTCTCTCTCTCTCTCTCTCTGTTATATCCCCAAGTTGGAGATTCTCACGGCGGATATGCGCTCTGCCGTTGCGCGGGGAGTCGCGGGGAGACGCGGTCGGATATAAGTATACCGCGTCGCCCCGTAACGAACGACATGCCATCGCGATGATCCGAGGAGGGCAATTACCGTGGCTGGTCAGCGGATTGCGAGCGGATTGCGTTACCGTAATTGATTAGGCAATGGTAATTGCCGGTAATCAGAGCACAGTAACGCGCCACGTGCCGCGCCGCATCCTCCAGGTCCTCCAGGTCCTCCAGGAGCAAAGAGTACATAATTAACTCTGATTACTCGATCTGCCCCGGCCATCGCGATCTGTTCCGACGCGAGGCTGGGAACTCTCGCGGCCATTGGAGAATTTATTTATTTTCGCCGCCTTTGCTCCGCGCTCGCGTCCGCGCGGTCGGTTTTCGCGGCGTGCCCTCGCGGATAATCCGCTCGCTGCATGCATTCGCCGAAAATATTCGGCACAGTCGATCCATCTTCCGATGGCGCGATTCAGCCGACAGTTTCGATAACGTTCTCTGGCCGCTCTCTGTCTTTCCATCTCTCTCTCTCTCTCTCTCTCGCTCGCTCGCTCGCCGGAGGCATACCTCCGTCGAAAAATTTATCACGAGCCACGAGCGACGTCCTCGCCCTCGTATCGCGCTGTTAATTCAATCGCGGATCGTTTCGCACGTACGCGCGCACGTGTATCCCGGGAAAGCAGAATCGACGATTAACGTGGCGCTGGTATAAAGCGGCGCCGTGAACGCCGATTGAGAACGCGGCGGCTCGCGCTTCTCGGCGCGCTGCGTTTCGCATCGAAACGGCCGCGCTCCTCGGCGAGATCCAGTGCGATTTCGGGAATGATCCCGAATGATCGCGCCACTCGATAAATCGAAGCTACACGTACACGTGCACAGGTGCACACGCAGGAGGAAAACGCGCGTCATCCAGGTATTCGGCAGCATCGAGCGTGGCCGCCGCTTATCGATAACGGCTCGTTCTCCGCTCGGTTCTGTCTACTTCCTACGCCTCGTGTACGTAGATCGGCTTTAGCGATCGCTGCCCGGTAATCTGGACCAAGTAGCTACCGTGCCAGAATCAGGATTGGATGGGAGGGGGAAGTGTATCGGAGAGCACTCCGTGCCCGATCGACGTCGACGAAACGACGGAGTGCTCGCCGCGAGTGCACGCAGGAAGAAAGAATAATGGGATCCACATCCGTCGAGAATCGTCGGAATTCGGACACCGGCCTCTTTGATGCCCACTCCGAGTCACTTGCGAATTTTCTTGTCCCTTTCGTGAGACTTCGCGCGCGCCGTCGTCGAACGAACGGATCGACATTTCCCGGAGGAGCTGATTATTTCGCTGCTCTCGTCTTTCGCTTATCCCGAAAGATCCGACACTCAACGCGCGTTCTACAGCTTTGAATATCCCTACGACCGGCGCGAATGATTAACGAATGATTCGCACGAATCGGGACAAATCGCGTCCGCGTTCAGCGAATCGATCAGACACGCGGCATGGAGTTACCAAAGGGCGAAGCAGCGGTAACAATGAAAGATCAACAGGGAGACGTTATCGAGACACATTAGGCGTTTATCACGCCTTCAATTTCAACAGAATGCATTCAACGGAATGGCAAAAACGCCTTGATCCGTCAGAGAGAGAGAGAGAGAGAGAGTCACGCGCGAGAGCCGGCCTTGCGATTGCGCGAAATGCATTTGTATGCACCGGTAAAACGGAACGGGGCGACGGCGGCGGCGGCGGCCGGAGGCGAGGGGGGGGGGTGGAAGTACAAACAACGAGAGGAGCTGATTAGAAACGTGGAAACTCTATCGGACTAGAGGCTGGCAAACACGCGCGCGCCTCTCGCGTACGCGCTCGATTTTAAAGCGGCGTGCCTTTCGACGGTCACGGGCAATTTCCCGCCGCGTTCGTGCGCACTCGCTTCCCTCTAATTATTGTTGATTCGAATCTACGGTGATGGGCGGCGGAGCAGAGAGGGGGGGGCGAGGAGGAGGGGAGGGCGAGGTGATTGTTTCGCGTTTCCGGCATCGTAATCGTGCGAGTGCCATTGCCGTCATGTTGCCGTCATTCTAGTCCGCGGCGGCGTTCGGCCAGTCTGGCTTTTATCTTTTCACCGATCGACCGGACCCTGTCCATCATTGGTACTATCTTTGGGGATTTCGTTGGCTCGTTTGCCAGGTTCTTACCAGATTTAATCGTTAAGATCGTGTCCCGCGCGTTCCGAGTTGCTTTCCTCGATAGGAAAGAAACTCTAATCTGGAGTCGTGTATTTATAGTGTAAACCTAACGCAGGGCAAAACTATGAAGATTATAGTGCCATTAAGGGAATATTAATGCAAATGTCAAGTGGAACGGCAAACTCCATCCTCGTCGAAACTCACTTTAAATTATCTCCCGCGAGTTATCTCCCGCTGAAAGTAATTTCATACAAGAAGCCCATCGTCAGCTCCTATTCCAAGTTTCCGCGACAAAAGTTCGCAGTGTGGCAACGGCGGTGCGATTCCCGCCTTCCCTCCTCCTCCCTCCTCTCCCTCTCTCTCTCTCTCTCTCTCTCTGTCGACGGCGCGCTAAATATTTCAGCCCGCCATCGGTAATCCGTTTCCCAGCTGAAACCGTTGACGGCGCTTCAGTTAAGGAGACACGGTGCCCCATCCTTTTAAAGCCGTAGGTAGAAAGGATCAACGACCGAGATGAGACAATCCGTGGACGGATTCGCCGCCGCCGCCACCGCCGCCGCCGAGCTGGCAAGGGCGCCAAGGGCCCGAAGGGACAAAAAGACACGCGTAACACGCGCGCGCTCGCGAGAGGCGAGAGCATGTTTCGCGAAACCGACCAAAGGGCACCCCATACGAAGCCGCTCCTTGGCGCTTTCGTATCGTCCCCTCCTCCTCCTCCTCCCCCCCCTCGCGCCCCGCCAGCCAGACCCCCGCCCGTTCAGTCGCGCCCTCACCTTCTTTTCCCCCCTCCCCCTCCCCCTCCCCCTCCCCCCGCGGCAGAATTCTCGGCGCGCGCGGTGTGACACGGTGGATCCCGAGCTCAGCCTTTAAACTCGCGAAGCAGCTTTCAGTCGGGAATCTCGCAGCCGTGGGGATCCCGTCAACCAGGATCAAGCTCTCCGCTTCTATTCTCGACTGTTCCCCGACGCGTTTCGCTCCCGCGTTCAACGGGATCTTATGTAGACTGCGCGATGCTGAGAAGCGGGGTCAAAGGTAGCCGACGGCTTTGCCGGCTCGATCCGCTGGCGATTAACGAGGGGCCGCGCTTGATCTTACACCTTTGTCCGAGCTCATTATTTCCGCAGGCTCACGCAGCTCTCGCGATCCTCGTTATTTTTTCCCTCGATTTCCACCGCTGCCCGCCGAGAGCCGCCAGAGAGAGAGAGAGAGAGAGAGAGAGAGAGGGAGAGAGGGAGAGAGATGTTCACTCGCGGGGAACCCGTTCGCACGGCGAAAAGTTGGCGATATCGCGCCAAGTCGCTGCGCGGGCCAATATCGATATAAATAACGTCCATGGCCTACCGTCGATTACCTCGCATCGCTCCAGCATAGCGTTCTGTAACGCAGGGCGATATCTCGCTCGACCTCCCCGACCTCGATCTCAAGCGGGGAAGGCGACGCGCTGATTCCCGCGTCGTGTAATTTCGTGCGAATCGAACGACGACGGGTATACTTGACGAGAGTTATCCGAGACGGCGCATCTTAATGCGCACGTATAACGCGGATGAACGAGGCCCGTTCCGCAAGAAGAAACGCGCTCGAGTCAAGGGAGGATACGAATACGCGTTTGTCCGTCTCCCGCCAACTCCGCCGAGTGTAATTTAAATGTTTCTTGCCGCGTCTCGCGGAAAAACTCAGCCAGCCCCGCGCGGCGCTGCCCCGGCTCCGGCTGGAAGAAAGAAACCGCATGGACGAGCATGTAGTTAACTGTAAATAGCCGGTCGCAGCGGGCGGTAATAAGCGCTTATCTTTAACGCGATAGTAAAGAGCCGCCGTTAAGGCCGCGGACAATCGCGGACGCGTGAGAACGGAAAAAGTCACTCAAAACTCAAAGAAGCGAGACGCTCCGCGCGGAGCGTGCTCCGAAATGCTAAGCGCAGCTCGCGGCTACACCCCTTAAGTGTCTCCCGCTTTCTCCACCCTCTATCCTATTTGTTGTTCTCTCACCGTGGCGCTTCGACGCGCCGATCGAGATGCACATCAATAAATTGTGGCCGAAACGTGATAGAAATACTGCAACGCTGTAATTCACAAGGCAGAGCAGCGGCCGCGTCCTGAATTCTTAATGCCGCCTTGAATACCGGAAACCTCATTTTTCTTTCCATGCATTTTTGCGCAAAGTTGCACAGGGGACAACAGCTCCGTTAATATTTCGCGAGTCATCAGTTCCATTCGCGCAGACCGATCGCGCTCGTGATTGCACGCGATGCGCGCAGCGCATTCTCGCTTTTGCGAATGCCAATTAAGATCACGCCTCGCTCCCTCCCTCTCCCTCTCTCTCTCTCTCTTTCTCTTCCTCACGAGGGAAGCCACGGGAGATCGGCGGGTCGTGATTTGTAGTCGGCAACGAGGCCGGGGCTTTTTTCTTGCCAAGTGCGAGCCGGAAAGAAGAGCGGAAATCTAAAGCGAGCAACCGATACGAGGACGGCGAGGGAGGAGAGACGGACGAGCTCCATCGGGGTAGAAAGCAAGGAACAAGCGAACGACCGAATACATTAGGAGAGCGTGCGCGCGCGCGCGAGAGAGAGAGAGTGAGAGAGAGAGAGAGAGAGAGAGAGAGAGAGAGAGAGAGAGAGAGAGAGAGAGAGATCCTATCAGCGAGTACAGCCCGTTACCTGTGTTCGTCTCGGACCAAATTGGAGGCTGCCTCGTCGTGGACTCCGTGGAATACATTCCCCGATCCCTCTCTTCCCCCTTCCTCCGACCCTCCGCACGCGGGAGACGCTCGCGGAGTGACAAATGGTTCGGCCCTGAAAGCGTGTCTCGCGGCCGCTATTTCGTGTTTCCCTCCCCTCGCCCGGTGCGGTTTCTTCGACTCCGTTTTTTGCGCCGCGCGGGACAAACACGCCGCAACAACAAACGTTTTTCGCGTAAGAGACAGAAAAGTCGCGGCGTCTCGCCGCAGACGCGTTCCTTGACACGTTTCGCGGAGGGGGGAGGATTGACATCTCGGGAAACGCGATTTAACGCGATGGAGCCGAGCTCACGAAGAGAATTATCGGGTGGAAGATTGTCGCGTGTTTGGTAAACTGCTTTAATTCGCGCCGCGATGCATAAAATGCATCGTCGATGGAGAGATATGCGCGCGAATGAAAAAGGACCGACCGTGTTGCGTTGCGCGTTGCGGCGGCAAGGTCGTTATTTAAAACCCGACTCGCGAATTAAACTCTTTCTCGCGAGGTTTAATTCGATTGAAAATTTAATCCGGCGTTCCGCGAGGTATTATCAGCGCTCGAGTAACCGTAGCGTCGAAACGCGATACCTGCAAACCCGAAAACTCTCTCGCGAATAATCGCCGTGGAGAAGGGACGCGCCGACCTCTCGCTAATTGCGAGTCTCAGTCTTATACGAGTACGCTGATGAACAATTTATACTGCAGCGTGGCCATTGCCCAAAACGAAACGCCATATAATTAGAATCGGCGCGCGGCACGAGATATTAAAGCCAAGGCAAGATACAAAGTTAATTGCGCGGAAGTGCGGCTGACCCAGATGACGACGACGACGTAATATGCAACAGGCATAGATAGAGGCTATCGGCAAAGAAAAAAAAATCTAGGTGCCGCGTATACACACGTGTACGTACACAAAGGGACCACCAGGCATTCCGTAGTTTTTGTACAGCTCACGCTTGACGCGCGATGAGGGCTTCGTGAATATATATATATATATATATATATATATATATATATATATATATATATATATATATATAGGACTGTAATTACCAAAGTTATTAAGTAACGCCATTACTCTCGGTCTGCGATAAAGACACGCGAGCCGCCATTACGTAATTTCCAGCGAGCGTTGATTGCACTTTACGCCACGCGCGTTTTTAAGCCACGCTTAAGCGCCTCCCAATTTATAAAGCTGGCAGAGAGACGCTGCACTTCCGTTATAAGTGTCGCGTCGATTGTCGGAACAAAGGGAACGGAAATTTAATTTGCATATCGCGATGGACGCGTTGTTATCGCCGTAGCGCTAATGAGATTCCCGATGGGGAGGGGGTGGGGAGGGGCGGGGGTGGTGGAAAGATCCTCGTCGATTGCGACCGGGAGACTTGGCCATCGTGCGCCATGCGCACGATGGCGCGGCGGAACGCGCACCGCGCGCGACCGGGCCGTATTTTTATCGTCCGGGCATTTAACTTTTGTACGGCTATATCGTGCGGCGGGCTCGCAATTCTCACGGCGCGAGATGCGACGGGGAGGGTGCGCGTAGAAACAATTTTCGAGCGTCGTACCGCGCACGGCTGCGATCGTATCTCCCGAACGCGCACGTGTCACCGGCGCGTTAGATTAACGATCCCGTCGCGCTAAATGAGCGAGTTAATAAAATGTCACGTAAAACTCTTCCGTGCCGCGCGGGCTTTTGCAGGAACCCTAAACCAGCAAATTTAGAGGCAGAGAGAGAGAGAGAGAGAGAGAGAGAGAGAGAGAGAGAGAGAGGGTGAGCGGTATGAGAAAACGAGGAATCGGCGCGCGCCTGCTTCGCGGCTTTTCCAAGCGCGCGCGCGCGCGCGCGCGCGCGTGAGAGAGATTTTCCCGGGAAATCGCGGGAGAATCGTGGCCACCGAGTATTTTAAGGATCTCATTAAAACGGGCGCATCGATCATGCTCGTTCGCGGCGAGAGAGACGAAACGAGAGACAAGAGGGAGGAAACGGAGGGAAAAACGAGCGAGGGCGAGCCGCGTGGGCGGAGAGGAATCCATTATGACGTCGGTTGGACGGTGGACCGACGGGGAGGCCGGCGAGCATCCAGCATCCAGCGGGGATTGAATAAACATGCACGATGGCGATGGCAAGTGTCCCAGGTCGGAAATTAATGTGCCTGCGGAGGTCGGCGCTGCGCGCCAGGCCCTTTAAACTCCACCGGCGACCTTTTTGAGGAATCCGGCCGGAGGTACGCCGCTGGAGGAGGAACCTCCCCGCCGCTGTTATTGCCCACGATCAATTTAGCATATCCACCAGATCACAGGGATGGTTCTGCCTCCCCCGCTACCCCGCGTGAGTCACGTGCCACGAGGCGCGCACGGGTAGATCTATCACGAGGACATGGTCGGCGCGATCCCCTGTTCTTCGGAGAGGAGGAGATCCTTATCTCGGGCGTTCATTGTTTCGAGACGGAACCCTCCCCCGCCGTGATCGCGCGGAAAAGTAAAGTTTTCAACGTGCCTTCAAGCATAACGACCAAGGTCGTTTCGTTGGATGGACGCGCGCGCGGATATGCGAGAGAGCACGCTTCGGTTCGTTATTATCGCGGCGACGAAGGTTGTCGAATTGCTATCGATCAGTCGATATGGCGGATCGAGTCTCTCGAGTCTCTCTGATGAAGGATTTATCGGTAGATTTATAGGTAAAAGGAAAAGGGATCGATTCGGGGATCGTAAACGGATTGAACTCGGTCGCGAAAGTCATTTTCCTGGACGCGCGGCGAGCCGCTGTGGACATTGAGAGATATTTTCGACTCGCCTGACGCTTTCTCGCCTCGGAAATGAATAGCGGCGGAGATGGCTCGCTGCTTATCGCGATTTCGGCGCCGCTCGTGCGAGAATTGCTCGCGCGCGGCGTAGAATCCCGTACTCGCTCTTTTCTGTCGAATCGAATAGACTTCCGGTTCTGTGAGCGGCATCATCCGTCGACGCGTTGAGAATCGAAGGCGTGGCGGCATTCCCGCGAATAGCTGCTGCAGCCACCGCTGCTATTACCGAAGCTATTACCGCTATCAGAAATCGCGCTTCGACGTAAGATGAACGGTATCGCGAAATGGAAGCTGATCTCGATGACTCTCCCGACGTTTCATCGGAAGTGCGTTTCCACTCCACGTGGTATTTAGCCGCGTCGCTCGTGCGCACGGTTTCCTAAAGTTTCCTCTCCCTCACGACGGCTGAATTTTCAGCCAAACCGTGCGCGTGCCGTATCTCGAGACGTATCCGCGCTTTTACTTTTTGAAAATTCTTAAAAGCTCTCTCTTCCCCTTCCTCAATGGCCATCTCCGGCGGAAATCAATATTCCGCCGTGAACTTGTCGTCGGCGGACGGGCGGGCGGGCGCACAATTTATTTTTCCCTCCAACGGGACCGCACTGTCTGCTCTCCTCCCGCTCCCGCCCTCCTGCGCCGTCCCCTTTTGCGAAGAAAACGGAAGGCGAATTGGAAATTGAGAATGGAATTTGATTTTCACATCCAAGATCGCCGCGTGGAATGAGGAGCGCCCGAAACTGTGGGGATACAGCCGCAAACGATCTTATCGCAGGCCAATCCGCTTTCCTTCGAACGTGCGTTCGACCTTGGAAAATACAGAATTTCAGTGTATCGTTTAGTTTCGATGCTCCTTTGGAATATGGACCCGATTCCCGATTCGGAGAGATCACCTCGCTCGCGTTCTTTGCTCGACAATCCGCGTGGATGGGAAGTAGCGTAACGCGGAAATGGGAACCGGTATTTGCGGAGAACGCATGCGGATATCCGTGCACTTGTTTCCCACACAAGCCTGTAAATCGGATTACTGTAAAGTCCGATGCTGCGTACGAGAAAGAAATGTTGTATTAAATAACATTGCAACAAGGAAACAGCCGTTCCGCATACATGCACATGTCGAGCATGCTGTTTACATTACGATCATGTTATGCCACAATCAGCATTAAGCATCAACCTGTTGCGGCATGTTTATCCTCCTTCTGGGACCATTTCGAGCCGGCGCGGCGCGCTAGCTAGCGAAATCTCCGGCATAACGACGGCATCGCGAGAAGCGCGAGTCCTCCGATGGGACTTTGGCTCGGGCAGATGTTTGAAAAAAAAAAGAGAGAAAGAGAAAATTACGAGTAGGGGGAAGGGACGGCTATTCCTGGCAAATAGCGCAGAAGAACGAGGGTCGATCTCGTTCGCACGCACGGCGGGCGCTCTGGAATTTTTCGTTTTAGCCTGCTCGACAGGTCCTCTCCCGCGTGTCCGATCCCGCAGAATGGAAATCCTCTCGCGTGTGAGTGCGGCGGGGCGAGGGGATAACGCGGGGTACGCGTCGATAACGCGAGCGAGCGCTTACGCGAAGGTCGAGCCTCGTTTTCTCCGAATTCTCAAACGTTTCCCGCAACGGAGCGCGCATGATGCACGCTCGCGATTGCGGACAATCGTCCATTGTCGACGTCAAGCGAGAAAGAGAGAGAGAGAGAGAGAGAGAGAGAGAGAGAGAGAGAGAGAGAGAGAGAGAGAGAGARAGAGAGAGAACAATGATGGTTCCGGCGTGTCGATTACGCAACCGCGGAGAATCATCGCGATTGTTTCGTCCGCGAGGTATCGTCCGCGCGTTCAGAATCAAGGAACGCAACGTCGAACTTCTGGACTTCCGGTTCGAACGAAAAGAAATCGCCAGCGGCGAGCATCGATCCATCGCTCGCTCGCTCGCTCGCAAGGCTTGATGAATGAACGGGGAGGGAAGGGGGCGAGCTTTGGCGCGAACGCGCGCGTTTATCGCGGCAGCCTACGTCGGGCAAACTTCGCGTCTCCGGCGCGGGATGCAGGCAAGCATACTTTGCATACTGAAGAGCGGAGCGTCCATTTGATGTGGTCACGACTAAACCTCCCGAGCTCCACCCCCGATTCGTTGTCGGGGCAGCCTTCGATGCGGGAGCGAGCGGTGGAGGCTGCGTTCGATTCGCCCTTAACGGTATCTTACGGGCTCGGGCCGGGGCAGGATATTGCAAGCTGTAGGATGTTTGACTTGCCAAGTAAACCACCGTCAACCCTTGAACCCTCCGGCCCACCGTCTCTCACTTTACCTCCCGTTTTCCTTCCTCCCGCTGCCGCCGCTGCGCTTTCACCGTAGAGCCCTTTCCTCTTATCCTCTCCTCGCTCCTCGTTCCGTATCCTCTTCGATATCCGCGCGCCGCAATTTCTACCAGGCGCGTTCTAATAAGGAATATTATGCCGCGGTGAGGAGGCAGGTGAGTCTTCCCGAAGTGCAGCGTGCGCCAGCGGCGCGAGAGACCGAGAGGTCTCTCTAGCAGGGGGGGGGGGGAGAGAAGGGAGGAGAGAGCGAACGAGGAGAGGACGGGAGGAAGGGTGCGAGGGCGGGGGGAGGAGGGGCGGGATAGGAGAAAGATAGAGAGGTAGGAAGAGAGGAATAACTTTGTCCCGGCGCCGGCACTGGTTGGCGCTACGTTAAATTGCGGCTTACCTACCCTAATTAATTTCGGTAGATTTATATCCCCATGCTCGACACGCCTGGAAGAAGGACGGCCGGCTGGATGAGGGGACGGGGGACGGGGTAAGGGGGAGCGAATTAGCTCGGTAACGACGCACAGATGCGCGCACACCTCCGCCTCTTATCAGACGGGATTCCTTAATGGACAACCGATGATCATATAATGAACTCGCTCCCGCAAGGATCCCACTGGACACGGAAAAAAGGAGCGATTAGGCATGAGGAGGGGGTGAGGAGGGGGAGTTTCCCTCAAGACGGGTTATTGCGCGTCGCTTTCGGTGGAATTTTGAAGGATCGTGGAATTTAATTCGCGCGCGCGCGCGTTGCGGAATTTCGCGGGCGGGGGAGTCGGAGGGGGAGGGAACGACCCGAGAAGTCGCGAGATCGAAGCGCGGCCGATTTGGAAAAAAAAAAAAAAAAAAGAAAAAATCGGCAATGTAAGAAGAAGCCGGGCGAGTAGGACGGGCGACATTCCTCGAGCGAAAATTTATTGAAAATTACTTTACGCTTCACTTGCGCGCGATGTATGTGTGTGTGTGTATATATATATATATATATATATATATATATATATATATATTCGCGACGAAAATTTTCTGCGCGATCGGGGGATATCGCCGGCTTTGCGGAATTTACTTTCACGCGTCAGATACTCCGCCGCGCGAGAGTATTTCCTCCCATCGTCTAAAAACACGATCCTCCTCCTTCCCCCTCCCGCGGTAACGCGACGGAGAGGAATTATGACAATTTTTCCTTTCGGCATTTGGTGCCTTCCTCGAAAAAAAAAACCATAAAGAGGGGGAGAGAGAGAGAGAGAGAGACTGGGCGGTCGAGAGACCGAAAGTCTATGGGCCATAAAGAGCTGTGTAAACAACGCGCGCGTGGTGTCTCGGTTTGTAAATGGCTCGCTGGAGTTGACACCAACGGAAGTCGGGACCAACCTCGTGTCGGGCACGAGGACGATTTCGACGGGCTTATCAGGGTGACGTTTACATCGTCGTCGTCCGTTCAAAGGGGAGATTATCGGGAGAGTGGCTCTTCCAAAAGAAATTCCGTGCCAGATGGAACTGCCCGAGATGACTGCGAGCTGCGTTCAAGTAGGGCGAGAGGGGGATCTCCCTAGCGTTGAGAGGATGGAGGGGGGGGGGAGGAAGACAGCGGGGCGGAACGCTGCTGGCGGCCGCGAAAATTATGTTTCAGCTTTTTCCCGGCTCCTCTCTCTCTCTTTCTCTCTCTCTCTCTCTCTTTCTCTTCTTCTTTTTTCTCCTTTTTTTTCTTTTCTTCGTTTTCGCGAGTTTCCGCGAGTCTCCCTCGCGAGTTCGATCTCTCGCGAGTTCGCGGGGAAGCCCCGTGTTTTCACAGTAAACATTCCGGAGAAGCGTCTCCGTGTAACAAGATGACGGTGAATACAAAAGACACGCGTCCGATTTCCTCCTGCGACAGCTACGGCGTGTCTTTCCGTCACGCCCCGCCCGCGCTCTCGCCACGTAGGCGAGAGGATGTGCGAAGAGAGGTTATGTTTGCGCCGTTACTTACGCGTAGTTCGATAGCGCGCCAAAGCCGGTTCATTCGGCGCGTCGCTAAGGAGCGCGTCGCTAAGGAGCGCAAGTGAATCGACTCTTTACCTTGCTCGCTCGCGGAATTAACATGGACGGACTAAACTGGCGAGCGGTTTGGTCGAATCCCCCGAAACTTGGAGCCGAGTTCAATGATCCCTTTCCCGTTGATGCAGTTTGCAGTCCCGATTACCAGTCCAGGAAAATAGTCCGCGGCGCGTTGAAACGAAAGTCCAAACGGCGATCGGCGGAATGGTCATTTAGCACGTTCGATTTAAAATAACGAGACGAACGCGTAGCGGAAGCGGGCCAAAGTTGGCAGCGGCCCGCGCTAATCGTATTATTACATTTCGCTGCCCTTTGAGCGGCCCGCTGCATTTACGTTCTTTCTTTAAACGCGCTCGGGCACGTGACAAAACGTCGGCCGGCTCGCGACACGCGAGCCGGCAAATGTCATGCGCTTTTACAAACGCGCATTACATTTACATCCAAAGCGGCCGTTGGATCGGAAGCCATGTCAAATAAATACGGTTATTTAAAAAGAGGGAATTATTTGGCGCGGCTGATCATTAACGGCGATTTATACGAGCCGTTGAATCGACGCTAGGAAAACAGGAATTATTTCCCCGCCAAGCCGGTAAACGCGGCGCGGTGCGCGCGCGCGCGCCTACCCGGTATGCGTGTGTCGGTGTTCCGTTTCGCTGTCGAACGTTTCGCCCACTGATAAACGTTTCCCGAAGCGAAGCGAAGCGAGACGAGGCTGAGGAAGAGGAAGAAGAAGAAGAAGAAGAAGAAGAAGAAGAAGAAGAAGAAGAAGCGGGCGGAAAGTAAGTGGAGGCACTTCCGCCGCGCGTGCCGGCGAAGGGAGTAGTACGCGGCCTTAATTCGATTCGCGTTAATTGACGGGCTCTAACGAAGGCCCGCCTCGGCCCTCCGTCCCGACTCCCCTCGTCGATCCTCCACTTTCGCGCTTGAGCCTCGCCGCGCCATCCTCGCCGTGTCGTCCGGCGGCGCGATTGCCGCCGCATTGCAGCTGCAGCTGCCATACGATTTGCAAATGCCGAATTATCCTCTCTGCGGACGCGCCTGAACTCCGCCAGCCGCGCTTGAATATGAATAGAGCCAAGTGGCCGTAATCTCCACGGCTCGCGACGGGTTCCGCGACTTTGTCATTTTTGCGCGTCATTTAGTGCGCAAATTCATAATCGCCGCGCGATAATTAAACAGCCCGGAAGTCAATGGAATGTATGCAGATCGCGGGGGGGGGGGGGCGGCGGCGGCTCGGGCAGCTAAAATCGCTGCCAGCCGAGAGCTACGATGCCCCGCAACAATATTGATCCGGCGTGTAACGTGTATTTTCAGGCATATTTTTTCCGCCCGGAATCCCATATCTGTCTGTTGCGACATATTTGTTTTGCAGATACGAGGGCCGATTGAATCTAGAAAATAAACCGTGAATCGTGACGATCCGTCGATCCCGAGCGCGATCTGGAGTCATTAGACCCCCGCGGGGTGGGGGAGGGGGAGGGGAGGTGCGTTCTAACGCGCGACATCTAATGTCGCTTTCGATGAGGCGCGATATCGCGCGGCTCGCCGTAAACGGCGCGAAGTTTGCGCCGGGATCCGCCGCGGGCGATACAAACGCGGAGCCGGAGCGAGTCTTGAAGCTTTCGAGCAGATTCGCGAGGTCCGCGGCGAGCCAGGCACCGCGGAGTCTCGGCCGATCAGATAAATCGGGGCTAATTTCTCTCTCAGAGTGCCTCGAATTGCCTTCAAAGCCGATAGAGCGTGCACGCTCGGTCACGCACGCCGCGGTCAACGCGAAACCCTCGTCTCTCCTTCGTACATGGCGAATCGACTCGCGGGCGCGCGCAACACGACGTATCTGTTCCTCTTTGTCAGAGGAGCCGGCCCCGGTACCCCTCGGCGCTCGGATATCCCTTCATTTTGTTTTTGCCCCGCTAGTCCGCCGGACGGACACGCGCGAGGCGCACGCGGAACGCTGATTGCAATAAATTGCTGCGCGCTTGCGTGCCTGGTTAAACTTTTATCGCGTTACAGCGGAATGGGGCGTGGGGAGGGGAGGGGGAGGGGGAGGACGGGGGGGGCGAGCGAGTCTCTTACTCATCGAGCGCGATCGAGCCTCGTACGGCAAAACTGCGTATTATGCGCCGGACAATTCCCTGCTGATTAAGCTTGAATTAATCCCGCGGAGCGCCGTGTAATCCGACAGAAGACAGAACACGGGGATTCCCCTACGTCTCCCTCTCTCGTTTTCTCTCTGCGTAAAAATTAGCACCGCTGGAATTTTGCGCTGGTCGCGCAAGAGCGCGACCTTAATAAGGCGCGCATCGCGCGAGATAAAGCAAGATTGCGGTCTTTCAACGGGATGAGTCATACCTTTCGGTGCAAGGTGGATTTTCGAGGTAGCCGCGCCCGAGGTCATCCGGCCGAGATTAAATTATAGCGAGGCACCTGTCGATACTGCATCCGAGCTATGCCGAGCTACGCCGAGCTGTCCCCGTTTCACCGAGATTTCGCCTCCGCGAGAGTTGCTCGCGACAGCTCGTGAAACATTCGGTTCCGTCAAGGTGGCCGACCCTTCGTCGCGGCCACATCGGGGGACTTGTTGCGCGCATTGGAAAGGCCACCGCGAAATCTCCTGCTGTCGCGCTGCGGCGGAGAAGCTGCGCGCGACAAATATACAAGTCGATTTCTATTTCGAGAACGTCCGATTAGAAAGGGAAATGGGACGCGATTCGCGACGCGTCGTCGTCTCGATCGATCTCCGCGCAAGCAGAGTTCTTCCTTCCGGTCGTGACCTTAATGCGATTCCTCAGACGGAGGACTTTTATTCGATGATCGGTGGGATGATCAGATTGAGATACCGCGACACGGATCGGGCAAACACGCGGCTGTGCGGATGCGCGCGAAGCTTTCTCGCGCCGCTTTCAAACGGTTCATCGCTCCATCAGACGACAGGTTGCAGCACTGGTTCTCCGTTGGAACGGTCGACGCGCGATTTTCTCTTTAAAAGTCGATCGTCGCCTTCCTGTTTCGAATTGCTGGCGCGCGCGCGCTCGCGTATCTCGTGATTATTCCCGCCAGGCCGTACATCCCTCCGTCGCCGGGACAGGCATCAATTTATTCTTTGCGGACAGGCGCTAATGCGAGAGCAGTCCCATTAAAAAGCATCAGCCATGAATTATGCAGATTCCGTAACTAGCTAGCCGCGCGCCGGCCGCTAAATGGCGCGAAGTCAACCGGATCCGTGAAATTTGATATGTATCCTCTATACGAGGCCTGTGTGCGCTTACGCGTTCCTTCGCCGGGCGGATTTCCACGACGCGCATGCGGCCGGTTATTCCGCGCGCGCGCTTCAGCGGCTTACGAGCGGATAAACGCTGTCATTTGGACAGATACTCGATGTAATTCACCAGCGCTGCAATTCGGTAAAGTGTTTACGCTCTCCTGTCGCGGCCTCTTTCACTTTCGGAATATCATTTTCGCGTCGTGCCCGCCCTCAGAAAATTTGCATTCGACGCAGCGACGCGTTTCGCGTTTCCTCGCGAAGAAATTACCGCGCGCGGATCATTTGATACGGTCGACAGTCGTATCGGTCGCGTTTCATTGCTTCCTCTCTCTCTCTCTCTCTCTCTCTCTCTCTCTCTCTCTCTCTCTCTTGAAACGTTAAACACGCTCGGATTAAGTTGCACCGCGGCGTTCTCGCGTTAAATCGTTCCAGCGATTAAATCGCTTGCACTCGCGTGTCGCGGATTTTCAGGCTGAGAATCGCCGAAATCTGCAAACTCGCGCGCAGACGCTCTCCAAGAGGTCTCGGAACGGAGATCCGCGCGTATGCGTCGCCGACAAAGCAGCCATGGACGAGGGTCGCGCCCCGCGCGCGGAACCGGGCGCGAGATTCAGCGCGGCGGGGTGGCGAGGAAAACAAGATGGCTGATTTGAGATTTAGCGTGTGGAGGCCGTGAAGGCTGCAAGCAGGCGGACAAGGGCTGACGATGCTCGCGTAACGAGGCGGCATAAATATGCACCCGCCGCCGCGATAATTAATGCAATTAAGTTCCACCCGGAGCGCTGCTGCGCTCGGGAATTCCCCCGGGCGACACCCCGGCAGATCGCCTCCTTGATACTTGTTCCCGCGATTGTCCGCCGGTTTACGGAAACTCCGTGGGCGGCATGCTCGCTCGAGAGGGGGGGAGGGGTTGAGCCCGCGGCGGGGAATCGTTAGCGGCGAGGAAACGGCGAGGCCGGCGCGGAGCGCGGCAGAATTCGCGAAAGAATCCTGGATCGCGAATGACGGTCGTGCTACGCTCGTGTTTGCGCGTTTGCTGAGGAACGGCGCCGTTTCGGCGAGCATTTCTCCGAATTGTAGTGTACACGCGCCACCCGCAGCAAACAATACGCGAGTCGCGACTGGCCGCAGTTTACGACATGCGCCGGTTAAACTCTGCGGGCCCGCGTGAAATTAAAATCTCGCGCGCAATGCGCGAAGATACTTTTAGGTCGCCGATGGCGAAAAGGAAACGAGAACGCCGCCGGTTATAATTGGATGCGCGTGCATTCCGCATTCATTCCCCGCGCGAGGGACATAATTCTAACAAATGCATAAATTTTAATCAAGCGTGTGGCGCCGCGCCGACGATATTTATTATGATTTATCTCCGCGCGGCCATTAAGGCGATATCACGCCCGAAACGCAGCGTTCGCGTCATCACCGAATGCTTTCTTCCATTAATTAAAATCTCACGCTAAATTATCCTATACGGGGGACACGGGGTACGCCTTCATTGCTTTTGCGATACCTTATCATAAAGATCGTACATCTTTTTTCGTAGTTTTCAAGAGCGGGAGGATTCAGCCGTTGGCTGAATGATCGTGTACATTCCACGCATAAAGCTCGCTTAATCGGAGTCGGTTAATTGGCGCAGGAATCGCGTCAGTTAATTAACATGCCCCGGAGCTTTTTCGAGGCGCGTAAATCGGGCGACTAAATATTACCCGGAGATATTAGAGAATCGCGGATTCAAGGCGCGCATCAACCGTGCATTGTGCGACAGACTCGAGGCAGGCGCGCGGGCGCGCTTTCTCGTTTCGTCTTTGACGGCATGGCACGGTATTGAAATTTTGCATGTGACATGTTTATCCAAGTGATGCAAATTCCGTAGGTAATAATCGGGCCACGCGCGTTCCTTGCGTTGCATTACACATTACACGCGCATAATCGCGGCTAATAAATCCCCATTAACGTTAACTCAATTTTCATATTTTATTAACATCATTTCCCCGCATTGGTAATGTTCGGCTCCTACCCGCGCGTATCGCGCATTATTAATTCCGCTGGAGTAATGTAATATGAATTACGCGGCCGATGAGGCTGTTTTAACAATACCGGTTAAATTCCGCGAGCGCGTCACCGCGTGACCCGGCGCGTTTCCGCGCCGCCGTAAAAGAAACCGACCCGCCGCGCGCTATTTTAATTAACGCGCGAGCGATATATATCCACGGATGATGCATGAGCGCAAGATGCATACGACTCGACCATTCACGTCGATCGCGATGCGTCTAATAAAAGTCGCCGAGCTCCTCGAGCGCGCGATATATCAGCGTCGTCGTGTCGATATCTCGAAAATTTATTCTTCTTATGTCCAGACCGACGCGAGCGAGCTGGCTGGCTGGCTCCCGTTATTGCCCGATCGGTATTTACGATATGCAGAGCGTCCCGGATCGAGATGCGCGATAGATCGGATGAAAATCGAGATCTTCCGCCGCGGTGCGCGGAAGATCGAGCTTCCACCTGTTCCGTATCGGATTCTGCCCTACAATCGAGGCTAATAATCGATCGCTGCGGCGAGGCGTCTCTCAGTGCGCGCGGTGATCGAGATCTCGAATGCTCTTTGCGCTAATGAAAACGCTTAATGGCCGATAAATTAAATTCCATTTCTCGGAAGCGGCGATCGTACATAGTTGCTAGAGGACGCTTGATCAACACAAGGAACGCTGCACGAGTCGCGAATCCGCCGGATCGCGAACAAGAAGACGAACGAGGGGGATGTCGTGCCGTTGCGCGTGTGTAGGCGGGTTGTATAAATACCGCGACGGTCTCGACGGTCGTAAGTCGGACCGCGGGGTCTCAAGGAGGCACGCGTATAAAGGAGGAACTCGCAAAAAGAGGACTCGCGCTAAAAAGGAAGAAGGGAAGGTAGGTAGGGGAGCGTGGGGGAGGGGCGGGGGGKGGGGGGGGAGTCCGTCGACGCGGAGGACGAGGCGGAATGGTCTCCGTCGGGTCCTCCGTTAGGGAAACCGCCGAGACACTGGATCCACGCCAGCGAATTAATGGCCCCGCTCGCCGGCGAACGGGCGACAATTATCCGGAGAATTTTATTTAGCCGCCACGTCCGGTCGGCCGTCAAAATATTTCCAGTTTCCGCGATGATCGAGCGTCTTTCCTCTCCTCTCCTCTCCTCTCCTCTCCACCCCTCGGTCGACTCCCTTCCCTTTCTCTTATTACGCCTTGGCCCGTCTCCAAGGCCACCTCACCCTCGCCGAGCGAGCGAGCGCCCTCCTCCCTCTTTTCCGCGCCTTAACGCGCGCGACACGCCGTATATCTGACAGCGGCGTCACTCGATACGCGATACGTTCGCGCTCGGAAGAGAGCATAAACCTCCCCGCCCGCCCCCTAACGAATGTAAATTACCACATTGAGGAGAGGTAAGCGTGTAGCGCGCCGCCAACGACGACGCGGGCAAAAATCCAGCCGGAGAGGAAACGCACGATTACCTCGGGCGACGACGTATATACCTCGGCAAGTGCGCCGAGTCAAATGCAAATGAGCGAGATGCCGGGGTGGGTGGGTGGATAGATGGATAGACAGGGGGGAGGGGCCGCGCGGCGAAGGAGGCGAGTGCCGGGGGCGGTGGTCGCGGATCGCGATGGATTTAATTTGGCCGTGGATCCATCAGTCGGGAACACCGTCGTAATTGCGTTTACCGGCGCAGAGCCACCCTCGTTCGTTCGAAGGTGAGGAAAAGCGAGAGCAGAGCGCGTGGGCGCGCGCGGTTTCCTGCGCGGCATGCGCGGATCACGCGAGGCGGCGAGTTAATGACGAGGAAATAGCGACGAGCGAAGCGCGGGCCCGATACCGCAGGGGTTGGCGGCGGGGATTCGCCCGTGCGGGACAAAGGGCGGAACGAGCACGATGCGCGCACCGGTAATAGCGGCGATGACATCCGCGATGCGACGCGGCGGAATTTCTATTGTCGCGCCCGCGTCCGGCAGCTTTAATGATTTAATGCTTATTGTCGGTCCTTGTGCGGCGATCACGCCGTGCCATTGTCCACGTCGCGGACAAGAGCGTCGCCGGCGCAAACGACGCCAATCGGACGTCGCGCGAGTGTATCGAGGACGATCGCGAAACGACCAATCACTCGCGCTTGCGTTTCAACGCTCGCGGAATCCGAGCGGTCACTTTTTACGCGGCTCGCGATGCATCCTCCGCTTCTCCGGGAATTCCTCCTGCGCGCAACTATTCCCTACTTTTTACGAGTGGAAATTTCTCGAGCAAGTGTACCTCCTCCTGCGTGTATATGTGTACACACACACACACACGCGCGCGCACACACATACACATCCGCGCAATGTTTCGCCGTTTCCCGTGCACCCTTACTTTTCGGAACGAATTCCACCGGCGCGCCGGTAGTTTTTACGCGCGCGCGCGCATGCTTTGCATGCATGCGAGTAGTCGGCGAGTGCGAGCGTTGTTCCTCGTAAATGCGATTCGCGTTACCGCGGCACAAACGGCGCGTGTCCGTCCCGCGGAAAATGAGACGCCGCGGCAGACGTCGGATTCGTCCTCATTTCGGCAGCTTCTTTATCATTCTTTACCCATCGTCGAAACCGCCCCTGGCGGTCCGTCTCGCGGTCGATCGACGGTTATTGTGCCACGTACATCAGATACATTCGATTATCGAGTACCCGAGGGACACCCGAGGGGCAGCAGAGAGGTGCAGGTACCCTCCCGCGAAACGTCTCGTTCTAACTTATTCATCGCGCATTTACTTAGAGCGGCGCGAGCCCGGGGATCGAACTGCTCCTTCGAGATATTTCCCGTTTTACGATTCGAGTACTTACGACGCGTTTAAGCCGGAGAGGAGCAACTGCACGCTATCCCCGTTCTCCGGAAACTCCTCCGGCGTCAGGATCGTAGGCGCTTTCTCGCAGTTCCCCGACATTATGCCTCGCCGGATTATATCCCGGATAAATGGATTAGAAAAATCTATCGCAGCGTCAACTTGCCTGTGCTTTACGAGAGTAATTCGCACGGCTGACCCTAATCGCCCCCCGGGAATAATCATCCGGAGACGCGATGACGTCTAAAGCGTCTCCCTTTCCCTTTGTTCCTTTTTTTCCCTTTTCGTTTCATTACTTCAGTTGCACTTGGGAATTTATTACATTACGTCGAAGCTTTGTGACGGGGCTGTGTTATCTATGTTGGCGATGATAAAAGGAACGTATATATATATATATATATATATATATATATATATATATACCTGCGCACCTTTTGTTTCAGTGATATTAAGAATTCCAGTTTATCTTTCTCGGATGATGTTATTCGTCGCGTCGGGATATCGGGAAGAACTGATTAAATCTCCTGGGAACACATATATAGACCCTGCGCGATCAAGAGGTTCGCCAAACCTCTGAAAACAATACGAATTTAATCGTTCATAAGGGACTTGACGCGTTAATCCACGCCGCGTCAACATTCAAGTCATTCTCGAAGCCAATGCGCGGCGATCGGCTTAGATTTAGATCTCTCTGAAATTTTACCTACTACCGAGAGAGTAGTAGTCATCCCCAAAGTTATCAAGAATGATTTAGCGTCGTCGATTTTACCTCTTTCGTGTCGTTCGCTGTCCAATCGCGGTGCGCTTTGTCCGCAAGGACAATCGCTGCAACGCGCGACTGCAACGCGGAGCCATTTCCCTCGTCATTTGTATGAATCACCGACGTAATAAGCAAACGTAAATCACTGGGGAGACGAGGGTATCTCCTTAAAGAGAGCGAAATCGCCGCGGACGGGGAGGAAGGCCGGGGGGGACGGATAGAGTTCTTCCTCTTTAAATTTCGCGAGTCAAGGAACTTTGTTCGCCGAGTTTCTCGTGTGGGAGAGGCTCATCGCGTGTCCGTCGTCGCCGAAGAAATATAACCCGGCGAGGACAGCGGCGGGGTGAGAGAAAGTTTGTTGATAACGGTACGTAAGAGTTTCCAAGCCGGGACGCGGCCTCGTTATTATTTTCTGCTAGGGACGGCGCTATTAATTCCGTCATTGCATTAATATGCGAATTGCAGGCGAACTTGCCGGATGTATGACGATTATGGTCCTCGGGAACTTGTAAATAACGCGTAAACGAGCATTTTGCAGATGCTGGCAATTTGTATGCAAATCATTTGCCCAAATCCCTTGCGATTGCCGCAATTAGCCGGGAAAGCGCCGGCCAGGACGAATCAAAGAGGAGAGGAATGAAGCCGCGACGCCACGTCGCCGCTTGGAGAAATCGGCGATTCCTCTATTTCGATCTATTCGATTCTTTCGCATGCTTTGCGCTTTGGCTCTTCTCGCGCGCGCGCGAACACTGAATGCTCCTCAGCGATCAATGTACTTTCGCGCTTTGCTCCTCTCGCGTTACGTCCCTCTCGATTTATTCGATCATCAGGCGAAATCGATCGACACACCGATCATCCGTGATATCTTCCGTGATGAAATCTCGCCGTAATACGCCGTAATACGTCTTGGGATATCGATAGATGAGCCCGATCGACGTGCGCGCGATTTCCGCACGCGCTTACAAACGCGGCCCGACCAGCGTAACGTATTAACATCCATTCGTGCGAAAATCGATGAACGCGCGCCGTAATGTTTTCGAGCATCGCGCTGGAAACCGTACAGTTATCTGCAAACATCAGCAGGCCGTTTCCCGTGTAACCGAGTGCTTGGTTAAAGCAATTTACAACCTCGTTCGTAAACAAGCCCTCGCTCGTTTGTTCACGCTTGCCTATCGACGATCGACACTTTCGTTTTACCGAACGGTGAATTAATGTCTCGGCAAGGTCGCCGCGGCCGATTTAATTGCAGGAATGACGAACGGAAGAAAGATCCGATCGTCCGGCGATCGCGTTTGAGATCTCGTTTGCGATGATTCAGCGTTCAACGAGGGTTCGAGAGATACTCTCTGACCTCTCCAAGAGTCACGATAATAACGAATGATACGGCGAGCCTGGCGAGCAGGTTTACGCGCCGTGGGCGCGTAACGAACGCGCATACCCTCAAGAAACCCTACAGAAATAATAATAACAACGGCACGATAATAATAACGCGATAATAGAGCCGCGATAATTTAAGCGCGCCGTGTCTCTGTTCATTGAAATTAATTAGTAACAGCCGTGTGCCCGTAACCAGAATTAATCGGGGTGTGAAGTAAATCGTAAACAGTAAACCATAACCACGGCTTTGAGCCTCCTACGAGATAAACATTGGGACAAATGTTGGCCGATCGATTACTGAAAAACGCCGTTGCACGTAATAAGCCGATTAGAATAACGTTGCACTCATAATCGATCCGCGCGAGCGGATCGCGAAAGAGGAATCCGTTTAATTAATTAACCCGCGTTAACGCAGCTGCATTACGCCCGAATCGTCAAAAGACTCGCGCACGCGCGCGTTAGCCGCTTCCTGTAACGCGATTTTTGCCGTAATCGTATCCCGCTTGGCCCAATCATCAGCCGCGCCGCCGCAGTGACCCGGCAAGGTCGACCGGCGGTCTACCTTCGACTGTCGTCAGCCTCGTTCAGCCTAGGAAATTGGATTTCTAGGAAATAGCAAACCAGGATGCAAACCGGCGCGTGTCGCCGCTGATCGCCGCTGCGTGCCGCGCGCCGGGAAATGCGGAAATTGGCGTCTTCACGCCGATGTAGGCCCGCTTTAACGCGTCATCAGCGCCTGCCGGCTCGGATCGACATCGACAGTGTCAGAGGGTAGGAAACCGGAAACAGGAAACCTCGAGCAGGAGGACGTTTCCACGAGCGACGCGCGCGTGTCTACTCGGGATTTTTTCGTTTCGCCAACGGTTCGATCTTTTTACGATCGCTTGACGTCCGGGCGGCCAATATCGCGGGCATCCCCGCGTTTTCGCTCGCACGGTCCTAAAAATCTCTCGCCGGCCTTTCTCTTTTTCGCCCTTCCGCGGCGAATGGAACGGACGTTTCTAAAACGGGCGCCCTCGCTGCTCCAAACGGCTCCACCGGGAATCAATCCAGGCTCGGACGCTGAAGCGAGACTCGAGGCGTGGAATGAAAGAACGGACTCGCTACAGCTTTCGCTTTAACGAAAGGGTGGAAAAAAAAGGAACAGGGAAAAGGGAAGGAAAAGGAGCGGAAGGGGAGAACACGACGCCCCGTCTAGCACAATGGCGCGCAAACGATGTCGCGAGTATGGCGAGAACCGTGTAATCAATCTCTCTCTCTCTCTCTCTCTCCCGTTCTTTTTCTCTCCTTACTTTCTAGCTGGTCGATTGACCTCGGCGAGAGTCGCTCTCTCGACGGTCAGGCGCGACTACCGCGTTTCGCCAGCATGAAAATTGCTTGTTGCGCGGCACCGGCACGTTGCTGCCGGTGTTTCCGTCATGTGGCGCAACGAGCCATATCGCCGCCGCCGCCGCCGCCGCCGCCGCGACAGGATACGTCGGGTAATTGATAATTGAACGTTTGAGATACACGTTATCTCGGATTTATCTCAGGCGGCGGGGAGGGGGGGGGGGAGGACCTGCGAGGCCGCGCGGGGAGATACGCCGATCCGGAGGACCGGTTCGTGGATGCAATTAAGCCTTTACACCGGCCTGCGCCGGCGACACTGCGCAATCATTTTTCCTGACGGCCATACATCCATGAGGAAAAAGTTCCGGTTGTACAGCCGAAAGGTATCAAAGTCGTACAGATAAGCAGTTTTTCCTCGTAGACGGGTAAAGATTTTCATCTGTACAAGCGAAACTTTTTACTCGCGCGAGCGTTGATAAACACAATGATAAACGTTTCTGTGACATCTTCTGTCTGTCTGTTCGCATCGCACTGTGCGAGTGCGATGCGTGAGCGGAGCGTCCGCGGTACAGGTGCAAATATTATGTATTATTGAGCTATACTTTAATCGAATCTTGTCGGTATTCGCGTTCGGTTTGGATTCCGAATTTCTCATGTCGCCCGTAAATACGATTTTACGGACGTATCTGCGGTATCTGCAGGCATCGCTCGAATTCTGTAAACTTTCATGCTCCACGATGATAATGAAGTCTCCCCTCATTGCATACATAAACGCGATATGCCGGACGCCGATGCTCGGGCAAAGCGCAATGATCACATTATACATTCCCTTTTTTACCCCGGCGCGATGAGCGGAGCGAGATAACGTAACGATGGAAATCATACCGATAAGCTGAAAACGATATCCAGCAGCGCGATGATACGTAGCTGGCATGCCGGCGCATTATGTAACTTCAATAATGATTCCAAGAGTAACGCGGGAATAACAGTCGCGGGGAACATTGGCGAATCGATATTTACTTATTCGTATTTCCACGATCGGGGGACCGTCAAGGCAAATCTGCTGTCTTTAATTAAATTCTTTCACCGGGAGCGCGCGGCGAGTGACGCGCGGATGACGCGTAACGCGCGAGATTTACGCAGCCACGCCGATCGGAATGGCCGCGTCTATTAAAACGGCTTTCCGCGCGTTTGCCGGTATTACCGCGTACGCAAATAACCCGTGGGACACTGACCAGGAATTCTCACGCGTATCGCTGCTGTAAAACTCTCGAAAGCCGACCCGCGCGCATCTCGACGAGGTGTAATCAAGCCCGCCAAGTCCCGAGTACACACGCGCCCCTCCTCTCTCTCTCTCTCTCTCTCTCTCTCTCTCTC